>APFE031146950.1:0-34600 GCA_000404065.3 Pinus taeda | reverse complement strand
AAGTGCCCATACTTCTTTATCATTCTTCCATTCCTCCCTTGCTTTGTTTATCCAATCTGGTTGGATAATAGAAATGGCACACAACAATGCTTTCACATCCTCATCCTTTCTTGAGAGTGCATCTGCCACCACATTTTGCTTCCCTTTTTTGTAAATGATTTTCAAAGTCATAACCCAACATCTCTGTGACCCACTTTTGTTGCTCTTCAGAGGATAATCTTTGTTCTAAAAAGTATTTAAGGCTATCATGATCCGTTTTTACCTTGAAGTGTCTTCCCATTAGGTAGGGTCGCCATTTCTTAAGTGCATGGAGAATTGCCAACATTTCCTTCTCATAAATAGCTTTGTGTAAAAACTTTCCCTTGATTGGACGACTTTCAAAAGCAATGGGTCTTTCATCTTGCATTAAAACAACACCAATTCCATTCCTGAAGCATCACATTCCACAATAAAGGTTTTTGTGAATTTCTGGTTGTTTAGCTAGGACCAGTGCCTTGGACACTGCCTCTTAGGGATGTTTCGAAGCCTTTGTTGCTTCTAGAGTCCATGAAAAATGCATCTTTCTTCAATAATGTTGTTAGAGGGCTACTTTCTCCCTAATTCTTAACAAACTTGCGATAATACCCTGTCAACCTGAGAAATCCTTGCAAATGCTTTATGGATGTGGGGATTTTTCCATTCCTTAATGGCTTTAATTTTGCTAGGGTCTACCTTAACTCCTTCATGAGATACAATATGACCCAGATATTCCACCTCTTGTACTCCAAAGAAGCATTTGGAGCTTTTTGCATATAATTGTTTCTCCTCCAATATTTTGAGCACCCTGTCAACCTATTCAACATGATCCTTCCAAGACTTGCTATAGATTAGTATATCATCAAAAAATACTAACAAAAGTTTTCTAGGGAAGGCTTTGAAAACAGAATTCATCAAACCTTGAAATGTAGAAGGTGCATTGGTAAGGCCAAAAGGCATGACTGCACAAATTCATAATGACCCTCATGAGTTTAAAATGTTGTTTTCGGAAATGTCTTTAGTCTTCAATTATGGATTTTGATGATATCTTTGAAACATAAGATCCAACTTGGTGAAGTAAATTGATCCATGCAATTCATCCAATAATTCATCAATGACAAGAATGAGAAATTTATCTTTAATAGTGAGCTTGTTGAGCTCCCTATAATCCGAACAAATGCGCCATGATCCATCCTTCTTGTGCACCAATACTATTGAAGTAGATAAAGAAATTTGACTATACCAGCCTCTAGCATTTCTGCAACCATACATTTAATTTCACTCTTTTGGGCATAGGGATATTTGTACAGCTTGATGTTTGGAGGAACACTTCCTGGAATCAAATGAATATCATGATCATGATCACGAATAGGTGGGAAACCTTTGGGAGTCTCAAATACCTTGGAATGATTGTCCAAGACTTTTTGGAGATCTGGAGAATAGATGATTTCGATGTGGGAACCTCTAGCAAACATAATTGTGCAATTACACCTCGTTTTTCCTTTTTTAGAAGCTCTGTCATACCATTAGAGCTGATTATCTTTCCCGGTTTCCATGTAATACCCCTTAATTCAACTTCCTTTCCTTCCATAGAAAATTTCATGAAAAGTTCTTGAAAATTAAAAGCTATTGTAAAGGATTCTAGCCATTGGACTCCTAGTACAACATCAGCACCTCCCATTGGATGGAAAGCATTGGGCTAGTCAATACATATTCTCCCATGGATAGCTTGATATTATGGCACTTTCCAGAGCAATTTATTGTTCCTCCATTTGAAACCATCACTTGACACTCTGGTGCGGGATATAAGAAGCAATTCAATTCTTTTGCTACCTTACAATGAATAAAATTGTGAGTACTTCCTGAATCAATCAACACTATTACCTTTTTCTTCTTGATTTGTCCTCCTATCTTGATGGTTTGAGGAGTGGTAATTCCCGCCAATGCATTACAAGATATGGTCGGATTCATTTGTTCTTCATTTAGGCTTTGTTCCTGGAATCTACCTCTCTTTTGACCTTTCTTGCTCTTTTCTCTTCCTCTTCAATCATCTATGTAGAAATAATTCTTCCTTCAGCACCTTATGACCTTTGTGTATTTTACTATCACAATTGGTAACAAAGCCCTTTTGCTCTTTTTTTCTTACCAATGTGGTGGTGTCAACCTTATAGGTTGTGGAAGACTAGCAGCAACAAAACTTCCGTCTTTATAGTTGTGAGTGGTATGCTTCCTGGTTGCCATAATTTTTGCTTTCCATTTTTCTTGCTAACCTGAATGCCTTCTCTAATGAATCAGGTTCCCAAAGGCGAACATCATGTTGGATATTATCCTTTAAAGACCCTATGAACACATCAATCCTATGCTCCTCTGGAATATCTTTTACCCTTATGTTCAATTTTTGGAACTCCTCAATGTGCTCCATTATTGAACCCTTTTGTTTGAGACTTATCAATTGGCTAAAAAAAGTGTTGCTTTTTGTATCCTCATAATGTGCTACCAATTCTTCCGTAAAAATTGCCCAAGTGATAAATTGTTTACGAGAGCAAAGCCATTGATACCATACAAACTGATTTGGTTCCAAATATAAAGTTGCCATACGTACCTTTTGTGTGTTTTGCACATTATTGAGATCGAGAAATTGCTCCATCTGTAATATCCATGTTGCGGGATCCTTGCCATCAAACTTCCTCATATCGATTTTTGGAACATGGTGAGTCTTCGATCCAACGTTAGAGTCTATGGAATCATGATTAACATTTCTTTTGTTCTCATCATGAGTTTCCTTTACTACCCTTTCACCGTTAGTAAGCATTTCTTGTAGAAACTTTGTTAAATATGTCTTCAAATCTTCCATGCCTATCTTCAAATCTTCCACGCTTTTCTTTAAAGCATCCATATTAGCTTCTACATATTTCTTTAAACCATCCATTTTATATTCTGTTGATTTTTATGCAAGTGACACTTGTTGCACTTGGTCTCGTAATTTTGATATATCATGTTGCATTTTTTCCTCTTCTTCATGAGTCATGCTAGAGCTTTCAGGTTGCCTACTAGGTGTTTGCAATTTCTTTCCTCAGGGAATCAGTTACCGATAATAATGATTTACTATGCCCTTTTAATTCCTTCAAACTAACTTTTGAAACCAAGCTTATGCAAAAATTAAAAAAAAACTACACACCTTTTTTCACTTTGTAGGAGCTCAATATTGAATCTGATGTATCTCTGTAGTTTAGGATCATCTAGTTCTAAAATTACAACCTACAGTAGCCTTCTACATCCTCTTTCTAATGCCATTGGTCTGATCCAAATTGGATTCTCGAGGGAAGAGTTATGCCAAATCTCCCACAGTGACCTGACTATAGACTAGTTCAGTAGAGCAAACTTGTACGACGTGCCACGAGTCACTGTTTCACCCTTTGGCTCTAAAAACTATATAGAAGAAACTAAAATCCGTCCTCTTTCTATACCTTTTTATGAAATTTCAATCCGATGCTCAGAGAGAAAGTTATGACGATTTTCCCCGGGTCACCAGTTTGGAATGTAATTCAGGGGTTTGCAAAAACACCAACTTCCTCAGATCATATCTCCGCCAATATAGCGCAAACAGCTCTGAAATTCGGACCTGATATTTAGCGCGATGTCTTCTCAAATGGGGTTTTTTTCAACTTCTGAAACATTGCAGAAAAAGATTTATAGCGAAAATTCCACGATGACCTGTTTGGAGCAGCGAAACCCATAATCCAAAGCTCTAATACCAAATGTTATGAAACCAGCTCAAGAAAAGATAGAAAAGATAGATCAACGCCTTAGAATTCATCCTCTTCGAGGGGGAAAACTCCTTTACATTACATAAATGAACAATTCTTTGATGATTCAAATGACAAAACCTCCTTTCTATATATAGGAGTCTAAGGAGTCACAATATAACCTAGCCGACCTAACAATAATAATATAAAGCCACAAAAATAACAATAGATGGATTCTATGGGGCACAGTAATAACAATATGGGGACAATAGGGGCACAACAATATTAATAAGGGGTACAACTACAATAGTACTGAGTTAATCACTAGTATTATAGGGACCCAACAAAAACTTATCAAACTACGGAAGAGAAAGAAATCCAACATTCACTTTACAACCAGTTAACATCCAACAACCATTCGAACAATGGGGATTAGATATAATTGGTGAGATTATTCCTAACTCTTCCAAGCAGCATAGGTACATCCTCACAACTACTGATTACTTTACTAAGTGGGTAGAAGTTGTCCCATTAAAGATAGCTAATACGGAAAACATCCCAGATTTCATTGATTAGTACATAATTACCCGATTTGGCTTACCTTAAGCTATAATGTTTGATAATGCATCTTACTTTTCTCGGAATGCAATGGTAGAATTCGATCTTAAGCGACGTTTCAAGTTAAATATTCAGCTAGTTATTATCCTCAAGGTAATGGATTAATAGAATCAACAAACAAAAACCTCGTCACAATTATCAAAAGAACTATTGATCAAAATCATAGGAATTGGCATAAAGCATTGATATTTGCTATATGGATAGACAAGATTACTCAGAGAGCCTCTATTGGTTCTTCTCCTTTTGCTTTAGTTTATGGGAAAGAAGTTATTCTTCCCACAAATGCAACAATACCATCTCTTGCCCTAGTACAATTTATCAATGAAATCCCTTCATCTTCTCTCCAAGCTAGACCATATCAAGTTTTGAAACTTGAAGAAGAAAGAGAAAAGGCTAAAGCAACCACTTCCATCACCAACAAATAGTCAAATCTCCTCTTCATATGAATTCTTCTAAGAAAAGATCCCTTGAAGTAGGTGACTTATTCCTGAAATGGGACAAGGCACATGAGGAAAAGGGTAGACATACCAAATTCCAAAGACTATGGCTTGGCCCTTTTCAGATTATTGAAAAAATCGGACCATCAACGTATCTTTTACAAGCCTTGTCCAGTAGGAAATATTTTTTACCCACTAATGGGAAAATGTTTAAAAAGTACTTTTCTTAGGAGATAACCTCTTCTAGTTTTGTAATATATTTCTTTTTAGGAAAATAATGGTTAAACTAGTATTTACTCCTGGCTTTTCAAAATAAGTCTTTGATAACATTTATGATTTTTTGCTTTTATAAGAAAATTGGAGTTAAAAGGAAAAATTAGGACATTTGAGTACTAAAATAAACTTCATCCCTATGGAAAAACTTGATCTTGCTTAAAAACATTTATTTTACAAAAAACTCTTATCTTGATAGGATATGAAGGTTTTATTATCAGTCAAGAAAAGAATCTTTAACCTAGCAAGGACTTCCTGTAGATCAGTATCTTAAAAAACTCTATCATTATCACCTAAGACCCTTAAAAAGGTCAATGTCCCACCCCATCTATTAAAATTTTCCTTTTTCATAGTGTAATTCTAAAATATATAAAACTTAAAAGATGAAGAGTCGTATCACGAGCTTATTTACCATGTTCATAGGGAAGTAACTAAAATTGATATTACCAATACTACATATCAAAACAGGGTAATAGCTAATGATATTCTTGATCAGAAGAAAAGGGGTCTCATCAAGAGCTGGCTTGTTCAGTTTGTTTATAGCCAATGAATGGCATTGTCATCAGTAGGTTACCATGCCTAGACAATGACTTTTATGGGTTTACACTCAAAAGGTAAAAAAAAAGTGACAAAGTCCAAAAGAGATTAAATTCAAATGAATATCATTTTTGAAATCTGAAAATTCATACAGATGGGATAATGGATCATTGTTGGTTTAAAGGTAACCCTGTTGAGGCTATGAACGCCTGCTGGTAGCAGAGGCTCTATATGTGATAAATGAGTATAAAACCAAAAAACTAATCTGCAGGAGGCACCTACTATATTATTTTAAACCCTATTTATTGACTGATGCTAACATTTATATTTCTATCATTTTAGGGATGAAGTAATTAATTAGATGAGCCTGAGCAGGTAATGGTAGTTCAAGAGAAATGTTGTTTACCTTATAACTCATGAAATCATTATTCTTATAACCCCAATTACTTTGAAAGTAATTAGAAATTTAAGAAAACTACTCAGAGATAACTGGTTCTCCCAAGTGAATCGCCAATTGTTGTACTATGAAACAACCCCCACATTTTTATCTAACAATTGTTAGCATGCGAGTTATAAATGGGGACCTTTTTAAATTTTTGAGCCTAGGACAATAATCCCTAACTCTAAAGAAAAACTTAGCAAAACTTTGCAAAATGAGCTAAGGAGGAAACTTATATCGTACATCGCATATCACACTTTTTCACATCACTATTTTATAAATCCTTAACGAAATTGCGATATGTGAAAAGGTCTCTCACTGCGATAACCTCATCTCATTACTGCGCAATCACATTTCACAATTCACAAAAAAATTGAACATTCCATATGATATTCGTTAACGATTTGCAAAATGCAATGTTGTGAATTTCACAATCGCATTTCACTCGATGTTTGATAAGCACTATAAGGTACCCCTTTAAAGACCACGATTTGCGATTAAGGAGGTAAAGCGTGTGGAATAATTACATTTTAAAATATAGGAACAAACAAGTTGACATGTTATTAAATGTCTAATGGCTCGAGGGAGGATAATCATTCTCCAGGTTATGGGTAGTTATAATTGAGTATCCCATAAAAACCTTTCTCACGATCCAAAGTCATTTCACAGAGGATTTTAGTCTTAATTACTTGATATCATCTGCGGTGATATTTCTTGTCTGTTTCAGGCAAGCGACAAAAGACATGTCCTTAAGAAAGGTGATGGAAATGTAAACTAAGAAGACCATTGTTGAGATAGAGCACATAGAGATGGCTCCTATCTTTGCTGATATAGTTTGCAATGCAACTGAAGGCCCAACAACTTGGGAAGCAATTTACAATAGATTGGAGGACAAGCATCCTAAAATTACTATTATGAGAGCAATAGTCGGGTCGACAAAGCCTTCAGGACCTCAATGCAAGGATGCCTCCTATTCTTTCCTTCATAGGATAGGAGCAAGAGCCAAAATCCTTCCCTACATAGACATGATTAGATGGGTGGTCGAAAACATTATCATCAAAGATAGGCAGTTCAAGAATTCAAGGATGGAGCTCGTAGGATCGTTAAGGGCAGAAGACTTGAAGGCTATGTATCACATACTTGATCCACAGGAAATCTACAACAACACATTTGTGGCTAACTTCGCAAAAATTAATCCATACTCCTTCAAGTTAATTTAGACTTGGAGAATGTTAGACAACAAATTCAAGTATGACAAATCGGGTGTGTATGCAATAGCCTCTTTGGCAAACCTCTACAATTATGAAGCAACAATGTTGTGTATATTTTATGGGTTGCCAAATAACACTAAGTTTTCAATAGAATGGATTCCCTTGATAGATGCTTGTGTTAATTCCTATATAATGAATTGGCCTTCTATCCTATCTGACAAATTAGCCACCTCCATTACTGAATATCGACAAAATAAAGCCTCCTCTTTAGATAACCTCCCTCCCTTCTGTTTATGTGCTTATATTATGGATGCTATCTACTTTTGCATGACATTTCCAAACATGGGTTGGAAATGGACCATACAAGATCCTTACCCAATCCATGTCAGTCATAAGAAAATAAGGGAATCACATTATATACCCCACTTCTACAAGATATTTCATTCTATTGTGTTGCCCCTACACCAAATGATTTTCAATAAGAAAGACCTTAGGTTTTCCCAAGAAGCTACAGTAGACCTGCTTGTTGTAGGAAAGTATTTCATTGAGGAATGGTTCACCTACATTAGGGCTTTTGGTAGCACCGCTGATCCACACGTCATTCCCTTATATTTTTCTGATAAGCTATTAGCAAGGGAGATTTCCTAGTAGACTGTAGGAAAGGGCCTAATCAAAGTCCTTAAAGATGTAAAGAAGTCATTATCTCCTACTTTCCCTATCAAATGCGACTCTGTTACTTTAGCTAATTTTGTTCATGCTACTAAGGAATCAACACAAATGGAAGCCCTCAGGCTTCATACATTACCGACAAGGAAATTCGATCCAAACAATGTGGCATACATTGTAACTACAGGACTAAAGCTCAAGGCATACAATCATGGGGAAAATTACATTGAGGATTTGTTGCAGTCATCAGTTTCTTTTGAGTAAGCCATTCAATGGGAAAAGGCTAACCTAAAACCTAAATATTTTCAAATATTTCAGGAATTCAGGAATGAGAGGATTTGGGTCATTCCAATGCATTTATTAAAGCCCGAGGAAAAGCCTACCTCCAGTAACACTGTCGATAGCGCAACCCTACCTCTTAAAAGGATTCTTAGGTCAACACTGAGAATACAATAGACACAGGGAAAGTTTAGGATGCAGACAATATGACTGAGTCCAACAGGAAGCCAGCCAAAAAACAAATAATAGACACTCTATAAATTCATCAAGATACAGAGCCCAAGTCTGTCGTCAAATGGTCTACTCCTATGGATCAAGAAGTAACTAAATCCTAGCATGTTGAAATCATCCTTGCTCTGCCCACATTAGAAATTGTTCTAAAAGTGATGGAGATACCTCCACTTAACGTATTCTATGGCCCTCTCCAGAAGGTTGTAGTTTGAAGGCAAAGGAAAATAAAAGGGTAGATGCACCTGAATTCTCACCTGGAGATGAGCCAATGGACGTTGTTTGGAAGGACATTTCTTTTAATTTGACCGAGAACTTGATTAGACTGTCAGAGTTCACAAGAGCATACATGTCAACCACTATGGATAAGGCCATTGAGGTGTCTACTCTGCTAAAGGAAAGGGAGGAAAGAATTGCACAATTTGAACAAGAACTCGAGACAGAAAAAGAAAGCGCAAGCAAGCAAGTAGCCGAGCAACTTGCACAATTGTAGCAGGACATGGAAGTCTTGAAAATAATTCATGAAGCCTACATATTGGCCAAAAACGTGCAACTCCAAGAATTACAACAATCCTTGGACAGGTACAAGGATGTTGCCACTATTGACGAATTCATCAAAGAGGCTCTAGAACTAAATTATCTTCTAGTCAAGCAGCAAGAGTATTTTTTCTAGAAGCTATCACACATCACTCCCTACCTGATTACCAGTGACCAGCTCACAGATAGAGCCATTGACCAGAGAATGGAGTTTAATGATTTAAACACCAAGATCTCTGAATTCATTGAATGGCAAGAATCAAAAGAAGGAAAGAAGGCCAATCTACCCGAGATTGAGGAAACTCACAAAGACATTCTCTTTATTGATAAGGATGTTAGGATAAAACAGGTTGAGTTGGTAGTCACAAGGGTAGCTGGAGTATTAAGGAACATCATTAAGGTAGTAAATCATACCATGTTCACTACCAATCTCATGAAGGAGGGTAATCGAAAGAAATTCCTGACTTAACTTCCGTGAGTAAAGACTGGCAAGAAAAAGTGGGGAAACAAAAAGATGAAATTACGAAACTAACTACGACCGACTGGGAGTCGTATTGGCAGTATTTGGTCAAGCTGCATAGCCAGATCATGACCCTCAGTTGTTCCCTCCGTGCGACTCAAAGGATGTTGCCAACTCTTGCTGATGCGATCTTTACAAGACAACTCAAATCTCATTTAGGGCCACCTCCTCAAATTCAACCGATGATTGATATTTGTGATTTAAAGGACAAGTTGGAAGACAACAAGTCAACTTCTTCATTCTGTTTAGTTGATCTCTATTTATTTTTGGAGTTAGTTACCTATGAATGAGGAAGGTTGTTTGAAACCTCCTCAAATTTTGTATAATTTATTTTTGCATACTTAATTAGAATAATATTTATACCCTTCTCATGCATTTAGAGAAGGGTCCAGAAATTTATCAAAAAAAATTGCAAAGAATGCACTATTGTAAGTTTGTGAATGCTTTGTTAAAATGATGGAACATGATCTTTTATTTTAGATATTAGACTACTTTCCTTTGTTGATGCACTTCTATATTCTTGGGAGATAATTTTATTTGAAGGAAGAATTTGGTCTATGTCATTCATCAAATGAGCAGGACTTCATACATCTGGTACTATTATCATGTATGCATAATTATGTTAACATTTAATTAGTGGCAAAAATTTCTTCTCATGAATTATATGTGAGATTTATTGTTTCTATGAAGAATTAATTGCACTTTTGTATTGATGCCATAACTGAGGTTTTAATTTTCATATATAACTCATTAGACATGCAATATATTTTATAAATTGCTTTGACTAACTATTTAGTCAAAGGAATTATCTTTTACGTTATCATCTCCATTTAATTGTGTTAAATCTTTATTATCACATGTTAAAAGGATATCTTTGTAGATCACATACCATGCAAGAACACCCGTGTTTATATTAGAATAAGTTAAGTTAAAGAAATTGCATCATAGAATAAATAACTTAGATTATCATTATTCTATTGCAAAACATTCATAAACAACAAAATCCCATCTTAATACCCACATTTGGAAACTGGTACCATTATCCCCAGTCGGAGTCACCACTTCAAACAGAAAAGGAGATGTCTTAAGATCTGGACCGGGTTGTTAATCCTCATGTTTCAGTAGCAGAATTCTGAAACCAGAACAGGTTGTAAAAATTCTATAGGTTGGTATAATTCAACCTAGCGTTGTAGTGGCTACAACATCCCTCCAAAATTTTGCCTTAGCTTCATTTTGGAGCCTCCCTACCAACCTTTCATAGTAGCATGTCTTGCTTAGTCAAGTACACAAGCTTCAGTGATTTTCTTGCAGAAAGGAAGCCTCTCTATCAGAGCTTGATGCTTTCCACTCACAGGTTGTTCTTCCAGACATGGTCCAGCTGAAGGGTGAGTAGTTCCCTTAGGAAATTGAGCAATTATAGAGGGCAACCAACCTTCTCTCTAGAAATTACGCAATTCATTCTCACATCTTGCTGGGCTCCAGAATTTCGTAATTCTACCAGTCAGACATCATCCAAAAAATTGCACAATTTTGCCCAAAAGGGTTACTTAGCCTAGGAATTGCGCAATCCTGGGCAACAATTAGCTTCTCTGCCCAGAAATTACACAAATCTCCTGGGCAGTTAGCCTAACTCCCATCCAGAAATGTGATTCTCCTCCCAACAGTTGACCAACCTTTGCATGTGCACTTGAGTTGACCGGTTCCCTCCGGGACCGAGCAAAACTGATTTGCATGCATGGACTTCTTCTCCCAAGGAAGCATACAAATGCATCCCTTGATTCAGGGATCTACCTTTAGCAGTTGGAGGTTGCATGTAATGATCATGTAGGAAACGTCCCACCAAGTGTCGCTCTTCCTAGATTTGTGGCATGCGTGTCATATCTTTGATTTTATCAAAACTCATGAATCAGATGCTGCAGAGCTCATTCCTCACACCAACCTTGCAGCGTTGACATCCCATATCACATCTAGGAGTCAACGACACATTCAACTCAGCTTTTTTGGGGTAAGCCCGCCTTCCATGTCTTGTGTTGTATTTCTGACGCTTTTTGTGTTTTGCTTCATATGAATGTTGTCTTCGTGATTTCATTGAGCACTTGATGTCATTTTGATACACACTAGCTTGTACTAGCACCATTTTAGTTTTCGTCAACATCTCACTGCTGTCGCATGCATGAAACTATTTTTCATGATTGGTCACTAATTCAGTGGCTAACCTCACCCACATGCATGTTGTTTTGTATTATGAATCTGTCATTCACCATTTGTATGCACGATCATTCATTTATGCTTACATTTAGTATCTCCACGCATTCACATTCACATTCACTTTCAATTGCACATCGGCAGGTCTGAGTATCCTTGGCCTAGACTCTACCTTACCAAGACAACATTACGTAATCTTGAGAGGGAAGGACCTATGTTCCTCTTAGGAAATGCTTGTTTCTACCTAGTGACTGTCCTCCAGTCTTGCTGTTATAGCTCCAAATCTCACTCTTGATGTTTGTGATGTTGCACTCATGGCCTAGGGAAACCCCTCCTTCTAGACCTGGTCCAAATACTTAAAAAACAATGTTTTACTCCATATAACCGACATTTCCCTGAGCTAAATGTGTGTGTACATGGGTCTGTGTATACCCAATCCACGTATGTCTTAAAACACTTAAAATAATTAAATCTCCTTAATTTGGGGTAGAGATCACAGGTTTTACATGTTGATTACCTATTAGTTCCCGTGGCCCAACTATTCCCAATGAATTCCCAACTAAAAAACTACTTTGGGAGAAGTATAAAAAGGCTTCAATGGGAAGGCTTAAGGAGGAGAGAATAGAGAGAAAAATCACTCTGCTGAGATTGTCCCTGATCAGGTCTGAAGATCCTTATGCTTCTAGCACTGCCCCCATTATAGGAAACCCTCATTTCCTTATGTTATGATGTCTTTTCACTAGTTGATATATCCTTGTGTGAGTCATGGAAGGAGCCTTTTGAAGACTTGGGATTGGACAAATCCGGAGGACAGTTCCGCTTGGAGCTTGTGAGAGAAAGATTCAGGTGATATCATTCCTTGTTTTACTTTAGCTTTCTACAATAAAGAAACACTTGTCTTGTTCTTGAAATTAACCTTCTTCATGCTTATGATGTTAATGTTATGATTTGCATATGAATAGTTGTTTCAATTGTGTAACTAACTACCTTTCAATATGCTATGAATTTGATTTCTCTATGATGCTTGGTCCATATACTACTATGCTTCTTTGAATTTGTTTTTTTGTAGGTTAGAGGATCGAAAGGAACTCCAAGAGGGTTTGGACCCTAGCTGGATCTACCTGAGCAAAGGAACCCCAGATGCACCTCTCCTCGCGTAGTTTGCTTATATTAGTATCATGGTTGTGTGGAATGCTTGTTTCTCATTGTAGATAACCCCTGCTCTGCTAGGGTATTGACCCAAGACCCTAGGGCACTTTGTCCCTCAACGAAATTGGTGACTGCGTTGGGGACAACACTATTGTTGTTCCTAGTTTGGGTTAATTTAAGCCAATTAGGGCTCAGCCTTTAATTTTCTTGTTGTAACTGAGTTGTTTGTTCCTATAGGAACTTAGACTTTCAGTCTGAGCATTTTCTTCAGACCCATTTTCTTGGTTTTTTCTTGTGAACTGTTATATACATAGTTTGTTTAGGATACATAAGAGTATGTACGCAAGTTTCCCCATATGAACCCGCATATATGCAGGTTTCTTTGGGCTGAATCATGTATACATGTAGCTGTGCATTGACATAGTCACGTATACCCTAATTTTCCAAGATTTTTGCAAATATTTCTTGTTTAGTAAATTTGTTTGCTGGTCTGAGTACTTTCCGAGCAGTCAAGTTTGGTTGTCAGCCTCTGTTTTTACAGCAAGTTTCTGATTTCAAATTCTCTCCGTTTGTGGAAAGTTTTGGTCTTGTTTTGTTTTGTTGCAAGTGTCATCATCTGTGTTTGAGCACACAAGATTTCTCTCTGAGAATCTTGGTTGTTCTGGTCTTCCAGGGCAGAAAGATTATTTTCAATCTTTGTGATCTTCTTGCTTTTTGTCAAAGTTGCACCTTGTGGCCATTTACTTTTCTTGCTTTTTGAAAGTTGCTGAGTGACAATTTTGAGAATTGTCTTTCTTGATCTTTTGATCATTGTCACCAAGATTTTTTGTTGCTTTTTGGTTGAGTGAAAGCATCGTGAAACACTTATTTTGTTAAGTTTTCGCCCATTTTGAGTTGATAACTTCCAAAGTGTTTTTGTTGCCTATTCTTCGGTCTTAAAGTTTCCAATAGTATTTAAAGCACTTTTGAAAAGTCATTTTTTTTTTTGCTTTTGAAGAAAACTTCTTGAAAACTGTGTTTTGCTTTCTTTGGCCTTCTTTTGATTTAGTTTCTTTTTGCGAGTGAAAGTGCATTTTTGTTTGTCTTGCGATTTTCTTTTAGTGTTTGGATGAAAATGAGCATTAACAACTTATATTCTATCTAAACATCTTAAGTGGAAAATTAGAATTGATAAGCAAGTTACTTTCATTCTTTGCTTTAGAGAAATCTTAAGTTTCTTGCATCTTCATTATACCTTGCATTAAGATAATTTTGCATTGTTAAGGCATTTTTAGTTTTTGCGGTTGTGAAGTATGTTGCAAGAAAAGAAAAGGAAAATGATTTTTTCTTTCTAGGTGTTTCTTAGAACCCAAGTAGAAGTTGTTTTTCATCGAAAGAAAAATGATTGCATTCATGTAGTCACTTTTTCTTTGATTTTTTTTTAGACATACACACATCATCAATTTCACTCCCATACCCTTGACTTAAAAAGAACAACCCTTAAAATTAAGCGCTAATTAAAATATACTAGAACTTTTTATAGTTTCAATTTAGACACACCGAAGATATTTAGGGCCATGGATTAGGTGAGAGGAACGTAAACTCTCCAAGGTCACTCTAAACTGTCAAACGTAGAAGTCTGAATATAGAGTGTAAATCCAATAGCATTAGGAAGACCAAGAAAGCTCCGGATCTGGGAGTTAAACACGAGGGTTTTTTAAGATAAGGAAGACAGATACCCCCTCTCCTACTTTTTAGATCTTACCTCAAGACTGTTGCACCTGGCTTCTGACACAAGTTGGTACCTTTAGTTGCCTATCCCAGGGATCTACATAGGTGACTATGGAGGGGAATCTCATGGCACTTGAGGTCGACGTTGTATCACTCTCAGCAGTACTTTTGGAGGGAACCCTTGCGAAGGTCGAGGGCTTATACCAGCACAAATTGTTGTTTGGAGGTCAGTGTAACTTCCTCTGATACCTTCACTGGTAGTCCTAGGCCGTTATTATCCCATACTATCTTCGGAAGGCCCCTACTTCACTTTCTCATATTTTGGTGTCCGATGCTCATCACCTAGAGCGGAAATACTTGGAAGTCACTTGATTGGTTGTATATTTAGGGACTTTATAGTTGAGAGCTCTTTACACCTTATATATAGTTGGCTTTAGGTATTTGTGTCTAGTCACTTTTCGACTTTGTATCCTCAGTGACTGACTTACCACTCTGCCAACCTTGAAAGCCTTTTGGTCGTTCTTTCGAAAGTTGTGGAGTTTCCTCCTCAAGGGCAAAGGTCTTGATTGTGTGTCTATCTTCCTTGAAAAGTCATTTGTACATTCCCGTAAGGGAAGGGTCTATGAATCAGTTAAATATAGCCAATATTCCTGTGGAAACCAACCAAGGTACCCTTCCAAAAGGGGATCCTTGTGCTTTTCCTTTCTTTGGAAATGTTGGTACTCCCTTGATGGCAACTTTGAATATTCCTGGATTGAATGTTGGACTACCAGTTTGGTTGTGGTCCACTCCGAATATTCCAAATTCTCTTGAAGATTCTCAGATGAATGCTTTATTTCAAGGGCATCACATGGATGTTAATTGTTCATCTTATTTCAAAGAGAAATCTATGATTCCTTTTTCTCCTCCTTCTTGTAACAAGAAATCTAAAAAGAGGAGAAGGAGGAAGTCAAAGAAGAAGAATAATTCTATCTATTCATCTTCAACCTCTGCTAGTCATGTTGGAGATGAGCCTTCAGTCGCTGCAAGTTATGCCGGGGGCACAAGTCTAGTCACTGCAAGTCATACTAGCACTTCATCATCAACCTCTGCAAGTCATGTTGAAGATGAGCCTTTAGCCACTTCAAGTCATGCTGGGGACACAAGTCTAGTCACTGCAAGTCATACTAGCACTTCATCATCAACCTTTGCTAGTCATGTTGAGGATGAGTCTTCAGCCGCTGTAAGTCATGATGGGGGCATAAATCTAGTCACTACAAGTCATGCTAGTAAAGAGTCACCGACCTCTGCAAGTCATGTTCAGGACTCTCTGCAAACCACTGCTAGTCATGTTGGCGGATTGGAAGTTGATAAGAAACCTAGACGTAGAAGTTTTAAACCTAAGTTCCCTTGTAAGATATGCAAGGGAGACCATCTTACTCATTTATGTCCTGGTATTCCAGAGGTACAAAGGATATGGTTCGAGTCTAAAAGTACTTCTACTCCTAGATCTGATATGGTTTCTCATCATTCCCATCAACCATTGGTTGATAATGTGGTTGAGCCAGTGCAATCGATGGCTGATTACACTCCTCTTTTGGGGGGTGAAGTGCCTAACAAAAGAGTCTGTTTGATTTCTAGTACAAAGTCTTCTAGTATAGGGTGTGTTCCGGTTTCTTCGAATGTCCCCCCTCCAAGTTCTAGGAGTGTTTCCTTTGATTGGGATAATATTGTTGAGCCTCGTCTTCCTTCCGCTGCACCTTTCCAAATAAAGGTCAGGGTTAATTCCACAAATGTCTATCGATGTATGGTAGATGAAGGATCCTCTCCAAGTATTATATCCTCTTTAACTTGGAAAGCTTTGGGTTCCCCAAAGTTGTTGACAGCTCAGAGTCAGTTGTTAGCCTATGATAGAAACCCTGGTGAATCTATGGGTGTTCTTCCTCAGTTGCCTATTACTTTAGGTGGGAAGACTGCCTTAATATATATGATTGTGGTTGATAGCCCTTTAGACTTTAATATGCTACTTGGGTGTGATTATGTCTATGCTATGAATGATGTGGTGTCTTCACTCTTTTGAGTAATGTGTTTTCCTCATAAAGGGAATATTGTAACCATTGATCAACTTGCATACGATAATTACCACCTAATTCGAATTTATTGCAGAATACACCTTGGTTTGTTCCAAGTGTTCAAGTAGACTCTACCCCGCCATGGGTGAATTGTGTGGCATTGAATCCTTAATGTTCAATTGCTTCTGAGAAGGATCCTTTGACCTATTATTCTCCTTCTTGGGACTTGGTCCTGACACTTGACTAGAGATTCTTCCTATAGGGACATGGGAGCCCTTGATTCCCTCTTTTGATCCTTGTAGCTTTCATGATTTCTCAGAATTTGGTTTGCCTTCACAGGAGGAACTCTTTGAAGCCATGAGTTTTGACTACCAAAGGAGTCCTTGGCCTGAGCCTTGCAAGGGGTTTGTCTAGAAGAACTTTTATGCGTAAGCCACAAGGTTGTGTGGTTCCCTGTACCATATTGTATATATAAGGTACGCATTCTCAAGTTTTGCATTCTATAACACAAGATTTTATATGAAGTTTATATGTGGGATGTATTAACTTCTTGTCTAGTGTTCCTATTTATGTATATAGAACTTGGAAGATTTCTCCTTTGGAAATTTTTTGGTTGGTCCATTCTGACAGGTATTGGTTCTCGAAACTGGCATATAGGTTAGGTTTTTTTCCTGCATTGCGTATTTATCAGTTTCCTTTCCCATTTTGGCCTTAGGATCGAACCCACCAAGTTATGGTGCAAAACCTTCTCATTGCTTAGAAGTATCATGGCTTCTTTGGTAGAGCCTACCTTATCATGGGTGCCCTAGTTAGTACCTTGTTGTCACTTGGCACTCATGCTGATTTTTTGTCCCTAGGCTCGGGAGTCCTTTGTAGTCCTGCCATGACTTATGCGATGAAGACTCATTCCTCTTTGTTTCTTTGCTCCGTTTTGGCCTTATACCCTAGAGGCTCTTTCGTGTTGAGTTGTACTACTGCATTGCATTTTGACCATTTGCAACTTTTGGCCTTGAGCCAGCTTCAATTGGACTCGTGTTTAAGCCAAATTTTGACCATGACGTATGCAAAATAAAACTTGCATCCCCTTGACTTCTGTAACTTGACACACCCTGACCCGTGGAAAGAACACACTTTTGAGTGTCTTTGAACAGTTTTTGCCTCCCTGCAGAGCATAGGATTGTTCCCATCCCAGGAACTAGATCATCTGTTTCTCTGACACTCGTTCTTTCCATTCTCCTATAACATTCTTTTATTCTTTTTCTAGCTTAAAGGAAAAGACAAAAAAATTATATACTCCAAAAAGAGCAGGAACGGGACAATATTTCCACTTATTGTTGGTAGCTAGAGTCAGTAGTTTCACCCTTGAACAAAGAACTCAAAACAAAGTCTCCTCCATTTGGGTGAGATTTATTTTGATTTAGGTATGCCTTAACCTTGTTATTGAGTCAGTTCTCCCCCGATTGGTTATCTCTTCCAATCATATGGAGTGTTCATTCATGCCTCCTACATGACGCGCTTATACAAAGTCATCGTATGCTGCCACATAGTCATCATTGAGTTGTGCTTTTGTTCAAGGGAAGTTAGCCTGAGTTGGCCTCCTTGTGGTGTCTCTTGACTCATTTTTTAGTCGGCCATCCATGGTTGTCAGTACCTTGTCTACCATCACATCAGCTATATTGGTCCTTTATTCATGTCGGTTTGAGAAGGTCTCCATTGACTTCTTGCTGGCGGGTCTTGTCCTTATTGAAGACGACATATTTCTCTGAGGATGGGCCTAGAGCCGTACCTTGGCCCTATTTTCATTATTGATAGGTCACCTTGTGCTCAGCATCGTTCAGTATCATGGGTCTTTGACTGAGTGGTTTCCCTTGTGTTCGACATTAGATTGCACTAGCACACATTGGGATTCGTGTAGTACCTTGGTTTCCATTTGACCCTATTGGTGGATACCTCACCTCTCTGTCAGCTTTCATTATTGGTTAGTTCAGAGGGCTTTTGTCGTGCGCTAGCCACATCTTGTGTATGCCAAAAATGTGCTTCGGTCAGGTTACTACATATTTTTCATCTAATTCCTTCCACATTATTGGTCTACATGTTACACTCACACTAGTTTGATGAAGGATGTCTTAATTCCCTCCTTCTAGCGGATTTTTCCCTATCAACTATGACTCATTTCTCTGAGCAAAGATCTAGAGTCCATTTAGCAATACCTTGGGGTTTGTAGTCATTAGTGGTAGATCCTTCACTATCGATAGAGGGAAATCATCATTTTCTCTTGATTGATAGATTCTTACAGGTGTTCAACTCCAACTCATCTATTGACACTTGTTAGATTGTACTGGGTACCTTGACGCTCATTATCATTATCAGTGAGTAGTCTTGCGTTTGTTAATAGTATACATCAATGACCGGTAATCAAACAATTTCTCATGTGGTCGACTTCAGATCATTTATTCCCATGGTGTAGAAATTTACCACGGCAGTCGATGAACACCTTAAGTTGCATCAACATTCATTGGTTCACTTGACAGTTGCTCCTATTGCTGCTAGTTGATACCAGTCCACCTTATATGTTGCAGTCATTCATGACGACATTCTATGTGCTAGCACCTGAGTTTGCAGTGTAGTACCATCTTACTCCATCATGTTAATTTGGTTCTTTTGGGGATTAATCTTTGATATCAGTGATTAACTTCATCCTTCAACATCATTGACATTATTATGTGTGATATTCAGACATGTACTTGTTCGATCGTGATCAGATTATCCATTATGTATTTTCCAGTCTTCTATACTTGTATACTTAGTGGATCCGATTGTACTTGATATGCGAACATGCTTTACTTTATCTAAGCATGGGTATGCCCACCTCATACAATATTTCTTTCTATTCTCCTTTTGTGGCTTGGCAGGTTGAACTCTAGTGAAGTCCTTCTTAGTTTTTGATAGCTTTCCTTTCCATGTAATTACATAATGCATTTTGGCCATCATGTACCCCTTCTAACCTCATATATTAGGGGGCATCTGTTATAGCTCCAAATATCATTCTTGATGTTTTTTATGCTGCACTCATGGCCTAGGGCAACTCCTCTTTCCAGACTTGGTCCAAATACTTAAAAAATAGTCTTTTACTCCCTATATGGGATATTGCCCTGAGCTAAACGCATGTGTACACGGGTCTGTGTATACCCAACCCACGTATATGTATTAAAACACTTAAAAAAATTAAATCTCCTTAATTTTAGGTGGAGATCACGGGTTTTACCTATTGATTACCTATTAGTGCCCATGGCCCAACTTTTCCCAATGAATTCCCAACTAAAAAGCTACTTTGGGAGGAGTATAAAAAGGCTTCAATGGGAAGGCCGAAGGAGGAGAGAAGAGAGAGAAAAATCACTCTACTGAGATTATCCTTAATCAGGTTTGAAGATCCTTGTGCTTGCAACACTTCCCCCATTGCAGGAAACCCTTGCTTCCTTGAGTTATGATGTATTTTCACTAGTTGAGATATCCTTGTGTGAGTCATGGAAGGAGCCTTTTGAAGACTTTGGATTGGACGAATCCAAAGGATGGTTCCGCTTGGAGCCTGTGAGAGGAAGATTTAGGTGATATCATTCCTTATTTTACTTTACCTATCTGCAATAAAGAAACACTTGTCTTCTTCCTGAAATTAGTCTTCTTCATGCTTATGATGTTAATGTTATGATTTGCATCTGAACAATTGTTTCAATTATGTAACTAACTACCTTTCAATATGCTATGAAGTTGATTTTTGTATGATTCTTGGTCCATATACTACTATGCTTCTTTGAATTGGTTGTTTTGTAAGTTAAAGGATCAAAAGGAACTCCAAGAGGGTTTGGACCCTGACTGGATCTACCCAAACAAAGAACCCCTAGGTGCACCTCTCTTCTCGTAGTTTGCTTATATTAGTATCATGGTTGTGTGGAATGCTTGTTTTTCATTGTAGATAACTCTTGCTCTGCTAGGGTATTGACCCAAGACCTTAGGGGACTTTGTCCCTCAACACTTGCATTGTGCAATTTTGACGAACAATGACTGTTGGTCCAAAACATTATGTAATGCAGTCACTGAGCCTGCAACCATTGCCGGCTAAGATTGTGAATTACACAATTCTAGCACTCAGTAGCCAGGATGGACTATGCATTGTACATTTCCAACATCTAGTCAACCTCCTAACAAACCAGACTATGCCTTCTCAGTCTTGGTAGTCAACCTCCTGACTTCCTGGTGGAAATTCCGCAACCTTCAGGATCAGTCACACAGGTATGTTGGAAGTCAGTTCTCAAGTTCATTTTCATTTTCAATAGATAGATTTCTTGCCATGACTTTTGCCATGTCTCCAGGTATCTCAGGCATTCATCTGCCTCTCATCAACACATGTATAGTGGTTTCCAGGAGAGAAGGGTTGAAGAAACTATTCATAGCACACTTGGGGATGTAGTCGATCAAGTGTCTATGAACATGCCTACCCATGAAGACACCAAGTTGATTGTAGACAATTACATCAAGATATGATGGCAACAAAATCATAGAAGGCAGCACCATGAATAGCAACTAAAGGCAGCTTACCGGATACAATGAAAGCAAGAGGAAGGTTGTTGACAACACAGAGGTGGAACAAAGTTGCAAGCTCAAGGAGATCGACTTGTGGTGAAAGAAACTCTAGAGACTCAAGCTATGAGGTGACGGTGTGACATGAAGGTCATGCAAAGTCTGAGAATGGAACAATGAAGGAGTTGCATGTGCTCAAGAAGAAACTCAAGGAAGAACAAGCGTTGCACAGATGAGAGAATGAGTTGCAGCAGGAATAGGAAGAGCAGGGGGCAAAACATGCACTCACGGATGAAATTGTGCTCGTACAAGTTATAGATCCATCCCAACAACTGGCACGGAGTAGGCAAGGTGATAAGTGTTGTCGATCTCATGCAAGGGAATTTAGCATCATGCATGTCATTGTGAGCATGCATGCGATCCCACCCATTCCGCACAATCACTGAGGCGAAGACAAGAAGAAAGTCCAACTAGAGATGAACATGTACTTCGACAAGTTGATGCACATGGGCACCATCAGATACTTGAATATCACCACAGATACTATGCATCAATGTGTTTCCGATTCAGCCGCACCTAGAAGACCATGCACATGTTATCGGAGGAGTTGGATGGAGAAGCCATAACAATGCACCCGGATATGACGGTGGCAAGAGTTCGCTTCCGCAAGATGTCACCATGGAGCACATGCAAACCATCACGGATGACCAAGCTTGGCATCAACTCACCACCTTGACCATCAAAAGCATGTCAAAGACTTGGTCCCACCACAATGGACCGATTTCCAGTGATGTCTTTCATGGCTTTCTCAAGCCATTTTGTCTCACATGGGCACATGTGCATTGTAATGTAACGTCTTGTCAAGTGGAAGTCCAAGTTTCGATAGTTGGATGTAACACTCATAGAGTAGATGAAGAGTCATGAGGGTAGATGAATTGTCACAAAGGGGAATGTCAAGGGTCACCCCACCCTTTGCTATACATAGAACCTCATAACTCATTGTAAATGATTTTGGTCAGCCAAACTTCTGATAGGACTATCTTAGGGATAGCTTGGACAATATTGTAATAAGCCTTGGCTTCTCGACTGCACAGAGCTAGTACATATCTTCAAAGGAGCAGGTGGTTGTGGTTGTAACGTTCTGCTGTCGGAACTAGTGGTTGGACATATATGTATTGTATGACTGTAACTTACACTTCTTAATATAACAGATCTAACACGTTTCATGCATATGTTGTATTGTATTCTATGCTATCTGGCTTACTCTAAATGATATAAGTATTTGTTTGCTTTTTCTTTTTCTTTTGTATACGTATGTATGAATGTCTATGAAGTGTGTTGTTGGTTTAACCATCACTTCGGATTTCTCGCTAACTTGCTTTCCATCTTGTGATGCATCTTCACTCGTGTGCTCCCTTCCAAGCCGCATACTATTACAGGTTTCCAAGGGGCACACTCATCTCTATCCCCAGGTATTAGAATTGCCCATGCACCTTCCTTGGCTCACTACAACTGTCACGCCCTTTCTACCAAAAAAGCTATCTTACTTGCCTCTGTGAGAAATCGCGGTCAAGGCATTACCATACAACCCACTGCTGGGACTCCTACACCAAATGATCTAAGGTATAATTGGGACTTCTTACTAGGGAGATCCCCTGACATGTTGGTGGGTCCAACATCGTCAACATTTTTGGCACTAGAAGGAGAGTCAGATGAAAAGATGTGTCCTCTCATCCTGTTTTGAACTTTTGCATATGTATCATGGATTCTTGCTCTCTTCTCCCTCCGTGATGTTTTTCGAAACACAAAGATGTCACCATCACAAGGGAGTTTTTTTATCACTTGTCCACATACACGTATGATGGTGAAGGCCAAGTAGCCTGACTTGAGTTCTTACATGACTTACTTTCCATGCTTCATGAGGAAGATGGATGTTCTGATAAATAGGCTAGTTTGATGCTTGCATACACACTTCACGAATCTCCACATCGGTGGTCATGCAATCTATCGGTTGACAGCGTGCACTCACTTGAGCACTTTTGTCATCTCATTGAATCACTTTATATCATTTTGATCTAGAACATCTTGAGAAAAAACTATTACAACAACAGAAG
This sequence comes from Pinus taeda, assembly GCA_000404065.3. NCBI lineage: Eukaryota > Viridiplantae > Streptophyta > Pinopsida > Pinales > Pinaceae > Pinus > Pinus taeda. Next base: position 11,290 of record APFE031146950.1, on the reverse strand, counting down.
GCTCCGCATGAATTGACTATGGATTTTTGGCAGTGCTTCCATGATTTGTAGTTCCAAGATTCGAAGAGCGAGATGAAATTTTTCTATCTTTTGGACTGATTCAAGTACTGTGTTAAGAAGTCTGCTTGTCCCAAAAGGAAGTTTGAAATCAAGCCTTGCTCAACATTCTTCAGTGATGGAGCCGTGCAATCTCAGATGGATACGGTCACTGTCACAAGTGACTCTCTGCCATCCCCTCATCAAACAGCTCCACCACCGCATAGCAATGTTGAGGATAATGCTCACACACCGGTTCAGCTGTCACATCCTCCCAACATCACTTCACTTAATTTTCGTGTAGATTTGGTTGTGTGTCCATTAATTTTTCATATGCATTTTGTTCCACAACCTCCGTCTTCACACTCGGTTATTCCTCCGGATGATATTGTCTTGTGTTCTTCCATTCCGGACTCTATACTTGTTGTGAACGAGGAACACGCCACTAACAGAGTTGGTGTTGCACAACCAACATGCATTGTCATTCATGAAGAGTATGAGTGGGATCTTGAGCATCAACACTTGGTGAAGGATGACTCCCTTCTGTCTGAGCCCCCTTCGTTGCTTCTTAACATCTTTGGTGAACCTTCCATCCATGATTTCACATGTGTATCTTCATCCATGGATGCACCCATTGTTTATCACTCACGGGACACATCAGATGTCAGTTTGTCATTCGACAACAGAGAGGATGAGTTATTCATTGAAAATCCACTTGATCTTTCATTTGCCTTTTCTGGAAACATAGAGGATGAATTTGTTTTCTTCTCATCTACCCCTCTGTTTGATTCATCATATCATGAGGATGCTGATGAAATCATTAATTTTTCTGACTGTGGCTATTGTGATCTATTTACTCCCATATTCGAGCACGATCATGTTTCTATCACAATTGATTTTTAGAAGCCAGCGGTCTATGATGATCTATTTGACGATGAAGTTGAAACAATCTAGGCTATTGAGACACTTCAGCCCTAGCTAATGGTTATGTTAGGCCCTTTCTATCCAGAGGTTGGTTTCGCTCCCGATCAATAAATTGATGAATCACCCAAGGCTCCTCATCATCCATCTGTATGCATTGAAGATCAATATCACACACAGATCATAATTCCTCCAATCGAACTACATGATCCCATCACTCATGCATTGGAGGAATCTTACATTGCAAGAACACATGGATGACGTAAGTTGTCTTTGTTTCTTTAATTTTCTTGCATGTCACAATCAATAGTGTTCTTATGCTTCAAATCTACACGCAATATCGTACAACACCATGATAAGTCCACAGACTACTCATCATGCACTTGCACTCACTTATGTCCCATGGCAACTTTGAAACACAAAGTGTGGTTGTCTTCATTCTTATATCTTTCTCACTTGCTAGTTCACACAACTGGTTTGCTAGCAGACCAAGCCTTCACTAACATGGGTCAACCAATGTGCTAGTGGGTGCACTGGAAATATCACTTCACATGATCGGGCCCATGCACCATTAGTCTAGGAGTAGGAGTAGTGTTTTCTTTCAGTTGGATTTCTTGCATGCTTATTTTCTTACTTTCTTTTTTTGTCTATTTGTTTTCTTACTTGTTTGCTTACTATCTTTGCTTTCGATTTTGATTCTGCTCTTGCTTTGCTTTGTTGCTTGTTTGTAGTTAGTTTCGCATGAAACCATGTGTGACTCTTGAGACAAGTTGGGTAAAGTATAAGACACCTTGTACTACTATCACTACTTGGTTATTTGTCATCCTATCTCTGCATGATGAACTTGTTATCTTTAGTCCATGACATGTCGAAGGAAAATACATACTGTTCGAGGTGAACCTTGGTGAAAACACAAGTGCTAACTAGTGTCACCTACTCTAGTTGGTTGTTTTTGGGTTAACCCTTGTCAGCTTAGTGAAGTAGAGTAAGGTGAGGGGGAAAAATTAACAATAATGTCAATGGTATATAATAAACTACTTCTATGAAGAAACAACCTCTTATGCTCTCAATAATTCGAGATCAGTCTTCCGCCTCTGAAATGAATAAGTGCTATGCACAGTTGTGAAAATGAAAAAAATAAAAAATTAAAATGAAAGTGAAAAATGAAAAATGAAAAATGAATAAGGTGAAAGAAGAGAAAGGCTTCCTATGTAGAGAGGTGATGCAAGTAACTCTTTCGGGGTATTGACTAGGCTTGTTCGCAGCGGAGTGCTGCTTGTGTTCCTACATGACTTCATCAAGGTACTGTCTGGGCTTGCTGGCAGCATACCAACACCATAGATGAAACTAAGACTCTAACGATTATATTGCTTGTGCACCAATATACCCCTCAACCCCAATCGAAACAACTATGTTGCCTTGGCTTGGAATGTGTGTCAATCGACCAAGATCTTTGTAGCTGCTACATCTTATAATCAGGCTATTGTGAAACCAAGATGAACTAGTAACTGAACAATACTTTCAGCGGTGTTAGACTTGTTTTTCATGAACAAGGGCCATTCAGAGAACTAGAGTTCTACCAGTGTGTTGCCAAGTGTTGTAGTGGCTACTACCACCCTCCAAAATTTTTCCTTAGCTTCATTTTGGAGCCTCCCTACCAACCTTTCACAACAACATGTCTTGCTTCATCGAGTAAACAACCTTTAGTGATTTTCTTGCAAAAAGGAAACCTGTCTCTCAGAGCTTGATTCTTTCCCCTCACATGTTGTTCTTTCGGACATGGTCCAGCTAGAGGTTGAGCAGTTCCCTCATTAAATTACGTAATTATGGAGGGAAACCAACCTTCCCTCTATAAATTGTGCAATACATTATGGCAGCTTACTGGGCTCTACAATTTCACAATTCTGCCAGTCAGGCTTCATCCAGAAAATTGTGCAATTCCTCCTAGCAGGGCTGCTTAGCCCAAGAATTGTGCAACCCTGGGGAGTAGTCAGCTGTGTTGACACCTAATCTTCATGATTGCGTGAATTTATGTAAATAATTAAATTAGGAATGTGAAAAGTCATCGGGAGATGAAATGAATAGTCACTCCCTATTGTATATAACAAAGACCTACCTAATGGAATAAAATGAATCAGTTTTCTGCCTAATGGAGTTACTGCCTGGCGTTCTGCCATATTCTATTTATATTACCTGTGCTCTACTCCATACAAGCCTGACACAGGTCCGTTAAAATACCACAGCTGCATGGTATTATGACTTTGTCATGGTATAACACCCACTGCTGCCATACCACCAAGGTATTACGACTCTGCCACCCATCTCTGCATTAGAAACTGCACGATGTCTATGTTGATCGTTTAAGTCATCCTCTTGATAGAAGTCACCCTCCGGAGCAAACGAAATTGCAACAGCCAGATCATAATGAGCTTTAGACTACCTACACCCATACCAAAACCCCTTGTCCGCTGTGTGGTGTTACAAAGCGTCTGCCTGCGGTTCGAATCCTTGGACAGGTTCTTTTTTTGTACATTTCTGAGCCAGTTCTTTTGGAATGTAGAGGTAGTTTTTTAGTTTTAATGACTGTTAATGTGTTTTTGTGAGAAGATGGAACACTGGAACGCTGTCATGTTTTGTTAATAGACCTGATATGCGTATGCATGGTCATGTTTTGGATCTAATATGCATGGCTGACATGTGAATTACACCTGATACGTGTGGGATGTGTGGAAATGTGCTGACTGCTTTTGGCCTGAATTCTTCTCCGTTTCGACCTTCAAATGACGCTCAGCCTCCATTATTTTGAATTTTCACTATGATCTATTTACATCTACTACGTTCAATCATTATAAGGCTTCTTCCTTTTGAATTTTCGTTGTGTATACTTGGCTGGCGATTCTGTTAAGATTGTCATTTTTCCCATTGATTAAGAGTAGAGTTGTGCAAGGACTGTCTAAGTTTTCAGCCACATGCGCCACCCTTGGTCTGCGCATAAATGACAGCACCACGCTCATCACCACGCTGAATAAGGAGGAGTGGCTCCGTGGAAATTCGGGCCCAACGCTGATGCATCCAGCCACTTTATAGACAAAATTTTTCTCAAACTATTGACCCTCACTGTATTTTTTGCAATATGTTTTAATACATATTAGAAAACTATTAGTGTATGCTGATACACTCATTGTCTACACATAAAATGGAATTCAGTTAATAGTAGAGGATAATTAGAAAGTCGATAGGATAAATGGATCATTACTTGTTACAGTATTGTTGTGCCTAAATGTTGGTTGTACTCCATAAGAAGCATTAGAATATATGTGCAGCTTGTTTCTTGGCTTTCAGAAGAATTCAGAATATTGCTACTACAGTGTATTTTTTTTCCATCAAAAGCAAACAATTTTTTTTTTTTTTACAGAACGCATTTGATCATATCCATGGTGGGAATAGTTCTCACTGGCAAGGAGAACTATCCTGAATTGTCTTGGATGATAAAGCACACCCTCATTTTCAATGAGTTTTGGAAAGGAGTGTGTGTCAGAGAAGGAGACAATGACCCAGTACAGCCTACCTCAGACAAAGAGCTCGTTATTTGGGAAAACAAGAATAGTAAAGCTTATGCATTAATCACAACATATATAAATGAAGAGGTGAGTCGCCATATTTCGTCATATTCAACTGCCTTTGAAGCCTTACAAAAGCTGAAATAACTCTATGACTAACATTCTACAGTTGAAGTTGTTCAGCTTGTTATCACTCAGGTTGTCCCTAGGCTCCTATTATGGATATGGCCGAGGTAACCACAAACCAATCTTCTGATTGCAGGTTCTAGCCCACCTGCAATCGAAGAGGGCTCTCTCCTTTAGATTCAACCTCAGTTGATTTGGATTCAACCTTAGTTGATGATTTTAGGCTAGCTTTCTGACTTCAAGGGAATGTTGACTGTGATTGGGAGGAAGGTAGGATTCTCGAGTAAAGAGGCACAGTTAAGGTGTTATACAGTTTTGAACCATTGGGCATGGAGTCACAGATTGAGGCATGCGAGCGTTTTCTTGGTCACAAGGGGATACGGAGTGGGATAGCCACGCAGGATACAACATTCAAGCTGCTGAAAGTACGGAATGAACATCAGGGATGAAAGGCAAAAGAGAATCATTTCATCATGCTGACAGAGGGGAGAAATGGATGAGTGGGATCCCAGAGCAGTTAAGAATTCCAAAGACAAGCACCCATATACGAACGAAACAAGGTAAACTAGAGCAGTTAAGAATTCTAGCTCATGACCGTTTCAGAAGAAAACATCGAAAAGCGCAGAAATTGAACTTAAGGTGTACTTAAACAAATCTTAAGCTATTCTTTTTTCCTGCAACTTAGAATGGCAAAAAGATGATAAAAACATGAAATAAACAGGGAGGAAGAACACTTATTGGATCATGCAGAGACATAGGAATTCTGTAATCATTCCCTGGCCCAGAGAAAATAGCAAGTTGTTTCGCAATCCATGCTTTCAGCAATCTTTGATTATGAAAATATGACAGTTACAGTGTGAGTCTTTACTCAGAGAAAATTGCTGGAAAGAAACTGACCAACAACTACTACTACCAACCAACCAACCCTTTACAATATCGCTTCAGGTGGTATTTATAAACAAAATATCAGGAAGACATCATTACAAGTGACCGTGATAGGTCTGCTTAGAACTCTTCAAAAGAATCTGAATGCTGCTGGAAACAAATGCAAGTAAATATTTTTGGCTGCGCTGGGGGCAGCTGAATCGGAACAGGTCACGAGGTGGCCCTTGGGGACCGGATGCGTTGTTGCTGAAGTGAATGTGCTTTGGGGCTGCAGTTCGGCTTTGGTGCGAATTGAATGTGTAATTATTATGATTTGAGAGCTCCACGTGACTTTGCTCTCCTCCTATGGATCTGCCGGAAGATATTCAATTTCTCTTGCTTTGGGTCGCTGCTCAAGATATTCTCTGATACACTTTGCCGCTATATTGATGATTTCCGCCATCGACTGATACTCTTTGACACGCTTGAAGCCTGCTGATCTGATCTGATACACTTTGAACTCTGTGAATGATCTGCTGCTATCTTTAAACCAGATCCTTTGGCACGATTGGGTGATTTCAGGCTTTTTCGGCGCGTAGTGGGCTCGGCAATCAGAAGATTCCCTGAAGATTCCTCGAAATGGCCTATTTCCCGTAGCGATGCGCGAATAGCGCTTTGCGCTATTCGCGCATTGAAAACTGCCTCTGTTTCTTGATCTGGAGCTCCGAAGTGCGACTTTTCTTCTTGCACGAAGCTTTTTTCGGCTTTTCTTGCTGCTGATGTAAGCACTGCGTTGGCTGTACGGTGGATGACATCATCAGTGGGTCCCTGGTACAGCGCGGCATGGTGGGGTACTGGTGGACTGTGGTGAAGAGACTCCGATGCGATATAGCGATATCGCGTCGGGGGGAAAGAGGGGGATCATTAGGTTGGGCGTGTGGTGCTTGCGATTGCCAATATGCGATATCGCGATATCGCATCGGGGAAGACAGAGGGGTGAACAGACTGGACACTCGGCGCTTGCGATCGCCGATCGCCGATTTCGCAATGTTGCATCGGTGGGGAACGGGTGGGCAAGGTTTTGCATGAAAGTGAGATGGCGAGGTTGCGATGCGAAAACGGCTTTGAAGCGGAAAAAGGTAAGTAAGTGGGTGTGAAGGTCCTTTGAAGTTTCGGAAGGGGTCCGACTATTTCGAGGGAGTTTTATACTTAGGAAGGAGTCCATAGTATGTGGAAGGTGGTTTCGGTGGTTGGGTTCTTGCTTAGTTTCTAATAAACTAAGCAATTCCTGGGACTTACTATGGTTATTTCTCAACCAGGGAGAGGGAATATTGAATAGGGGAATTTACTTAATATTAATACGGGGACGGGAAACATAGGGAGCTATATAATAATGTTAGGGGTTAATGTGGAGGTGGTAAGAAAGCGCTAAATTCGGGGGGGAACTTAGGCTGTTGCGGGGGGGTAGGACCATATTTTGGGAGAAGATATGGAACAAATTTGAGAAAAGCAAATCTTTACTCAACCAGATTGATGAAGATGATGAACTAAAGAGGTGTCAAGCAGATCTTGACCTCTTTTGGGGAAGTTAGTTAATGATTGGGGGAAAGCAGCAAAGGGGAGTTAGTTATACCTTAGTTGAGCCTTTTGCTTACAAATCTTTGCTGATTATGTTCTGCATGATAAGATACCTGCAAACTTGAAACTTGTCAGCAATTCAATAGCCTCAGAACTACCTACCCAGCCTACTTCCTAGCATTTTTTCTTCTTTTGCTTGGGGGTGCACTTAGACTTGCAAACCCATTATACGTTTTCTTTGATGTTTCCTATCTACATACTACCCTTATTTCTTCCAGAGCCCAGATTAAACCGTTGGACTCTTTTGTTTCTCTACCTATCTAAGAGTCTGCCAAGATTAAACTGTTTGGACAGACTTACAATCTCTATATTCTAAAACATGAAATTTAAACCTGGGGAGACCAAGATTAAACTCTTTGGACCTCCCTTTAACTGAAAGTGGCAATACCAGGAAAATTTTTACAAAATTTGAAGGCAATTGAATGAAACTTGAAGAAGTCTTCTTCATCTGGAGACTGTTGGAGCAAATATGGAGCATTGCAGCAAGAAAAGTACGACATATTTGGCCTGTGAAATGCCAATCATGAAAAATGAATACCTGCTGTAGCAAGAGCTAACACAGCTCATGATTAAACTCTTCACTCTTGGACTGCAAAATAATGATCCTCTTGCTCTTGTATCTAAAGTAAAGTCTATAATGCATGATATTAAATCTACCAAGGTTGAACTGGATATTGCTCTTATCGCTTTTCTCAAGGCACTTTATCCTACTTACTCCAATTATCTGGAGTCATTGCAAGCAAATGGAAATCTCAAAGATATAACTTTTGACTCTCTTGTGAAAAAGTTTGTTGAAAGAGAGAAAGTTTTTGGAAAGAAGACAACCCCTGAATCTTCTGAAGAGACTGTGTGCCTTGCTCATAAAGAAAAGCACCCTGCTCAAGATTCTACAAGAGGAAGAGGTGGACGAAGAGGAAGAGGAAGATATTTCAGATGCGGGGGGGCAGACATTCTTAAGGAGAAAAGGTAGATTTGCACTGCATTCGCTGCAAAAGAAATGGATCACATGATGCCTCTACATGCAAGCTACCATGGGACAAAATTGAGCAGACAAGAAACCAACAGAAAGGTAAAACTGATGATACTGACCAAGGTAAAGCACCTGAATCCGCTCACTATGTTGAGGCACAATGTAACATTGGAGTAAATGAAGATTTGTTTAATACTTCACTTGCTTCATGGAAAAATGATTGGTTGCTTGATTCAGGAGCAACCTGCCACATGACTCATAGAAAATATTTTTTTGAAGATTTCACTAACAATGTTGATGGAGCAGTATACTTTGGAGATCAATAAAAAATCAAGCCATCAGGGCTTGGCATAATCAGGCTTAAACTTCCTGGTCTTCCAGGCTTTCTTCTGGATCATGTTCTATATCTCCCATAGCTCAAGATAAACTTGTTGTCCTTGGTCCACATCCACCAACAAGGTCACTCCATTCATATGGTTGATGGCAATCTTGAGGTAAGAAAAGAATCTAACCACTCACTTGTCATGAGGGGAATAGAAGAAGAAATACTTCTCAAACTGCAAGGAACCTCTGGTCATGCACAACATTTCTCATACAATTCTCATCATGAAGAAGGTACACTTGCATCAAGTTTATTATGGCATGCTAGATTTGGACATTTGAACTATGACAGTCTCCGCTTATTGAAGAAAAATGGTGTTGCTGGTTTGCCTACAATTCCTAGAAAACTTAAGCAATGTGATGCTTGCATTCGAGGAAAGCATAGAAAACAGTCTTTTCATGATTCACATTCAAGAGCACATAGAAAACTTGAACTCATTCATTCAGATTTATGTGGTCCAATGCCTGTTCCTTCTGCAAATGGAAATAAATATATCATGACATTTATTGATGACTACACCAGAAATAAAATGGGCTATCGTCCGGACACTCTTTGCACTAGCAGCTCAGAACGGTTGGAAAGTCCATCAAATGGATGTAAAAACTACTTTCTTGAATGAAGATCTAAAAGAGAATGTTTTTATGACCCAGCCTGAAAAATTTGTTGTGAAAGAAAATGAAAATAAAGTATGCAAACTTGTGAAGTCCCTGTATGGCCTCAAACAAGCACTGCGAGCCTGGTATGAAAAACTAACTGAGCATCTTCTAAAACTCAATTTCAATCATTTTGATCTTGATGATGCAACTTTATTTGTCAAGAAAGTTGGCAAAACAGTTGTATATGTTGGGTCCCTATAATACTAGTGATTACCCCATTACTATTGTAGCTGTACCCCTTATTAATATTGTTGTGCCCCTATTGCACCCTTATTGTTATTACTGTGCCCCATAGAATCCCTCTATTGTTATTTTTGTGGCTTTATGTTATTATTGTTAGTTCGGTTGGGTTATATTGTGAATCCTTAGACTCCTATATATAGAAAGGAGGTTTTGTCATTTGTATCATCCAATAATTGTTCATTTATGTAATAAAAAGGAGGTTGCCCCCTCGAAGAAGCTGAATTCTAAGGTGTTGATCTATCTTTTCTATTTTTTCTTGAGCTAGTTCATAACATCTGGTATCAGAGCTTTGGATTCTAGAGTTTCGCTACTCCAAACAGGTCATCATGGAATTTCCGCAATAAAAATTTTTATATGACATTTCAGAAGCTAAAAAGAACACCCATTTTATAAGACATCACACTGAATCTCGGGTCCAAATTTCAGAGCATTTTGCTCTATATTTGTGGAGATATGATCTAATGAAGTTGGTCTATTTGCAGACTCCTGAATTACATTCCAAACAGGTGACCTGGGGAAAATCATCATAACTTTTTCTCTAAGCATTGGATTGAAATTTCATAAGAAGGTGTAGAAGGAGGACGGAGTGTAGTTTCATGTATATATTTTTTAGAGCCAAAAGACGAAACAGGGACTCGTGGCACATCGTACAAGTTCACCCTACCAAACTAGTCCATAATCGGGTCATTGTGGGAGATTTCGCATAACTCTTCCTTGGAGAATCCAGTTTGGATCAGACTGGTGGCATTGGAAAGAAGACACAGAGGGCTATGATAGGTCAGAATTTTAGAACTGGATGATTTGAATGGACAGAGATACATCAGAGGCAATATCAAGCTCCTACAAAGTGAAAAAAGGTGTGTAGATTCTTTTAAATTTTTGCTTAATATTGGTTTGAAATTTATTTTGAAGGAATTCAAAGGGCATAGTAGAGCATTATTATCAGTAACTAATGCCCCGAGGAAAGAAAATGCAGACACCTAGTAAAGAACCTGAAAGCTCTAGCATGACTCATGAAGAAGAGGAAGAAATGCTACATGATATATCAAAATTACAAGAACAAGTGCAACAAGTGTCACTTACACAAAAGGCAACAAAATCTAAGATGGATGGTTTAAGGAAAGATGTAGAAGCTAAGATGGATGGTTTAAAGAAAGGTGTAGAAGCTAAGATGGATTATTTAAAGAAGCGTGTAGAAGCTAAGATGGATGGCATGGAAGCTAAGATGAATGGCATGGATGCTAAGATGAATGGCATGGACGCTAAAATTGATGGCATGGATGATAAGATGGAAGAACTGACAATAAATATGAATAAGTTGCTACAAGGAATGGTCACTAATGGTAAAAAGGTACTAAAGGAAACTCATGATGAGAACAAAAGAAATGTTAATCATGATTCCATAGACTCTAATGTTGGATCAAAGACCCACAATATTCCAAAAATCAATATGAGGAAGCTTGATGGCAAGGATCCCGCAACATGGATATTACAGATGGAGCAATTTTTGGATCTCAATAATGTGAAAAACACGCCAAAGGTACATATGGCAACTTTATATTTGGAACCAAATCAGTTTGTATGGTATCAATGGCTTTGCTCTTGTAAACAATTTATCACTTGGGCAATTTTTACAGAAGAATTGATAGCACATTATGAGGATACAAAAAGAAATACTTCTTTTAGCCAATTGATAAGTCTCAAAAAAAAGGGTTCAATAATGGAGCACATTGAGGAGTTCCAAAAATTGAACATAAGGGTAAAAAATATTCCAGAGGAGCATAGGATTGATGTGTTCATAGGGACTTTAAAGGATTAATATCCAACATGATGTTCACCTTTGGGAACCTAATTCATTAGAGAAGGCATTCAGGTTAGCCAAAAAAATGGAAAG
>APFE031146941.1:0-10693 GCA_000404065.3 Pinus taeda | reverse complement strand
GTTGAAGATTCCACATGGGAGGATGAGAATTTTATACAGAAGCATCTAGAACTACTCAAGCGTTGAGGAAAACACTTTTTTTGAAGGAGAGGGGCATGTTGGGTCCCCATAATACTAGTGATCAACCCATTACTATTGTAGTTGTACCCCTTATTATATTCTTGTGCCCCTATTGTGCCCATATTGTTACTATTGTGCCCCATAGAAGCCCACTATTGTTATTATTGTGCCCTTACATTATTATTGTTATGTCTGCTCTGATTATGTTATGACCCTTTAGACTCCTATATATAGAAAGGAGGTCTTTTCATTTTGTATCATCCACGAATTGTTCATTTATGTAATGTAAAGGAGGTTGCCCCCTCGAAGAGGCTGAATTCTAAGGTGTTGATCTCTCTTTTCTATCTTTTCTTGAGCTGTTTTCATAACACAAAAGAATCTTATATTGCTAGAATGAAGATGAGAAGCTTGAAGGAACAAAGGAGTAATAATCTCCATAAGTTCCACCTTTGTTACATCTTACTAACAACAATTTATAGCTTGTTTACAATGCTCCTGAGCTCTTTAGAAGGCTCTGAGTCTTAATCTACCCGATATGCATTGTTTAACTACTTTAATGCCCTCTAGGCAAGAATTGCTTGGCAATTTTTCCTCCTTCTAACATACGAATAATAGTTTTAAGATATTTTGGCTGTTGGTTGTGCTGTTTGGGAGTTCTCCCATGCCAGAGAGCTCCACGATCATTCTGTTTGTTTTATGGATGTGTTGTGTTATCTATTGATGTTTTCTAGCTTCTATCCCTATCTCTCGACCTCTGTTGGGTGGTGGAAAGGGTCTGTGTGCCTTTGTTTTCTCCTTCAACTACAAACAGTGACTGTTTCCATTATCAACAGAAAGCACAACCATACTATGAAATCCTGCCATTCCCTGTCCTTTTCGGACTTCAAAAAGTCCTTAAAGATGGTTTATATCCTCTCATGTCCACCCTTCCTGCTATCACAAGTCACATTCGGCCCTGTCCATAGTCTTCCTTTTATATTTTGGAATGTGTTAAAACCAAAAAAGTATATGCGAAGTAGCTTTGGCATGGATCTCAAATATTATATATTTTGAACGCATATCACAAACCCAACTTCCCTTTGTATTTCATTTATATAACGAAAATACACCAAAAACCATTGGAAACAACCCTCCATGGATCTAAAAATATATACAGTCCTAGCTATAATGCCATTGTGTCCATCTCTTCAGGTTGCCCATATGTATGTGCGGAGGTCCTGCCCCATGGTAGTATGCCGATGCGTTACATTAATACAATATGATCGTAATCGTTGATCGCTCATTCCTTGGGCCTTATATATATATAGATATCATATAGTTCCCCGCCGATCCGATCATCATCGATCGCTGATCAATGGTGTCATGCGCCTGCTTTAAGCCTATCACCTCGTCTCGGATGATATGTGATTTCTAGCCTAGATCTTGGCCGTTGATCGGCTAGATCTAATGGTGGCAGTGAAACGCCCAGTTTAAGCCTGCAGTAATGCTTTTTTCATGTTTTTAGAGTGTTTTGAGCCTCTTGATAGTGCATTTCTGCCCTTCCAAGGGTTTTCCTCTTGTGTTGATTTTGATCATTAGATGATCTTTGAGCCAAAATTGAAAATGTCAAGGGCATTAATGGATACATTGGCACGGTTTTAAGAAAATTTGGAGACTTCAAGAGCCTATTATTGATCCATTTGTGGGCCTTTTGCCAGCAAGGCTAACAAGATCCACTGCAAGAATGAAGATAGAAGAGATGGAAATGAAATCCTACTTTCCAAAACAGATCAAATGCTAGTTTAAGTACAACAAACTCTAAATAGCATGAAAGAAATGCAAATCTGTCTTTTTGGGATGCGTAAGGGTATTTTCCTCAGATCATGATCCTAGAGGGAAGAAGTGAGGCCAATACACCCACTGAGAGATTTTTTATGCTTCTTTTATCCCTTCTACATTCTACTGAAGTAAGGCAGAAATGGAAGCAAACTAATAAACAATTAATCAAAGCTACACTACCTACGATGAAATACTTCTAAAGATAGTTTAACCATGAATCTATGAAACTAAGCTAAGCATAAAGATACAAGAAGAGGAGCCTTTGCTACTAGGGTTTGGCCCTAACCCAAGAGCTTCAACCCTTTAAGTTAACTCAATACTAAATCAAGAAAAAGCTCATTCCTATTACCAAAACAGGAAATTACATCAAAAGTCCTCCACAAGTGTCGAGCTCGAAAATAGCTAGACTTTTACAAAAAAAAAACAAATCCTAATGAGGCTCTAGGCCTCTCTACTTATACAAATGAAACCTCCAATGACTTCCCTAAATTTAGGGAGGCTCGAATCCCAAACTTGAGATGAACTACTCTTTGTCTATCAATTTCTTTACTGCCTTCTAATCTTCATGACTTGGTTTCTTTCACTCCGAGTTGGTGGGATTAATGAAGGAATATTTGAACGGGGAAGGAGTAAATGAGGAGGATTTACCTCCTACAATCTCTCTCCGTTGTCCCATTCGAGTTTCAAACCTTAGTCTTTGCCAAAATTCCTTGATTTTCTCTTCCAAACCTGAAATCAATGCATATTAGTCCATTAGGCATAATATCTCACTCTAACTCATCTCATTAAACAAAATATAATCAAAACGTGTAATAAGTTGTTAGAAACATTGGTTTGACTAATCTAGGAGGTGAATTAAGGCCCATATAGTTACCCAATGATGAGGCTAATCATAGGCATGGTGAGTAGTGTTCTCGATCGCATGCAAGGGATTCAACAACATGCATATCATTGTGTGCACACATGCGATCCAACCCATTCAACACACTCATCGAGGCGAAGAAAAGAAGCAAGTCTGACTGGAGCTGAGCATGTAGTTGACAGTTGATGTGCATAACCACCAGCACACACTGGAAGATCAACACAGACACTGTGCATCAATGTGTTGTTGGTTTTTTTGCACTACAAAGACCATGTGCATGCTAACAGATGAGTTGGATGAAGGAGCCACACCAATGCACGAAGATGCAATAGAGGCAAGGGTTTGCTTCAACAAGATGTCACCATGGGGTGCATGCCCACCATCACGAATACCCAAGCTTGGCGTCATCTCACCACCTTCACCATCACAAGCATGTCAAATAATTGGTCTCACCCCAATGGACCAAGTGTGAGTGATTTCTTACATGGCTTGCTCAAGCCATTTTGTCTCACATGAGCACATGTGCATTGTAATGTAATGTCGTGTCAAGTGGAATTTCAAGTGTCAATAGTTGGATGTAACAATCATTGAGTGGATCAAGAGTCATGAAGGTAGACGAAATATCACAAAGGGGGATGTCAAGGGTCACCCTACCCTTTGCAATAAATAGAACCTCATAACTCATTGTAAAGGCTTTTGGTTAGCCAAGCTTTGATAGGAGTATCTTAGAGATCTTAGACAGTATTATAATGAGCCTTGGCTTCTCCACTGCACATAGCTAGTACATCTCTTTAGAGGAGTAGGTGGTTGTGGCTGTAACATTCCACTATTGGATCTAGTGGTTGGACATGGATGTATTTTATGACTGGAAATTAGACTTATTAATTTTTATAGAGGCCACAGGTTTCATGGATATGTTGTATTGTATTCTATGCTATCTGGTTTACTCTAAATGATATATGTATTGTTTCTTACGCATGCATGTATAGACTATTCCTTATAAGTATGTATGAATCCTTATGAAATGTGTTGTTGGTTTAACCATTGCTTTGTATTTCTCACTAACTTGGTCTCCATCTTGTGATGCATCTTCACTCATGTGTTCCCTTCTAAGCCGAGTACTATTACAGGTTTATAAGGGGCACAATCATCTCAACCCCCGTGTGTTGGAACCTCTCATGCACCTTGCTTAGCTCATTGCAGCTATCACACCCTTGCTACTGACAAAGTTATCTTACTTGCCTTTGTACAAAATCACGGTCAAGGCATTACTGTATGACCTACTGCTGGGACTCCACGAAATGATCTGAGGTCTAATTGGGACTTCTTACTGGGGAGATCCCCTAACATGTTGGTGGGTCCATCACCATCAACAGCTTCTCAAAGCCACCCCGCACATTAAGGACTGGTGGGAATCCTAATGTGAGATGAAAGATGAAAGTGTAATCTCACTATTTTTAGCTGTAACTGCTCAGAATTCATTTGGGGATGCCATCAGCGAGCAGTACTACCCTATCAAGAGCTACAAAGATACATACATATAGTGGACCATGCTACAATAGGGAAGAGACCAAGACATGTTAGACTTTACCAATTTTTTTCATACCCTTTGCACAAAGTCGGGTATCAAGGATTCTGAGTGATATTTGGTACTCAAGTATCACAGATGTCTTGTCAAGTACATCCAAGATGAGATGGAGTTCCTGGATATCTCCTTGCTTAGGACCATGTACCAATATGTTGTCAAGATTGAGTAGAAGTTCAAATAGAAGAGGTGAGACTTTGACTCTATGAATCTGAAGCAAGGCAAAGGAACCACCAAATCACAGAGCGAAGGACAAATCCAAGGCAGGGAAACCCAAGATAACTCACCGAAGCCACAAGAAAATAAAAAACTCATGAAGACAAAGAAGGACACGGGAAGGTGGTGTCAATTCCATAAGAGATCCAATCACAAAACAAGTGAGTGTTGGGCCAAGCAGTCATTGGTGGTTGAGGTGAAGGCTTCTGAATAAGACGCATGTTCCAACTCTAAGTCAGAACGTAATAAGGGGAATGAGACAGGGAAGCAGATCATTGAGATTAAGCCTAGTGCCATGATGGCTACCACCAAGATCTAGAAGATTGAGCCTGAAGATCCAGAGGAGGGGGAACGCCTCTTCCACTCCAAGATGTGGGTGAATGGTTCTCCACTGCAGTTCATTGTCACCAATGGGAGCAAAAAGGACCTCATTTTAGCATAGGGCATGAAGCATCTAGGCCTACTTACTACAAACAATCCACTACTGTACACCATCGGGTGGCTTCACCAAGGAGGAGATCTCCGCATCAACTAGCAGTGTTGCCTTCCCTACAACATCAATTCCTTCATGGATGAGGTACTATGTGATGTTGCTCTTCTTGAAGTTTTTGACGTATTATTAGGAAATCCATACTTGTGGAACCAACATGCTTTATATCGCTCTAGATCTCTCTTAGTTATTAGTTCTTTGGGTGGTAAGTTATATAGGATAGTAGAGGTAGCCTTGCCTACCACCATCCCTTTGATCTCTGCTAAGAAATGTAGTAAGATCATCTCTGAGACTGTGAAATTTTCTTTCTTTCTGGCAAGGGGAAGACCATAGCAACATCCATGGCCCCTGGGAGGGGTTCCTCCATGCAACAAAAGCAGTTGGATAAGGTCATGGAAGAATACAGGGACATCTTCTCCTCATTCAAAAGGGAGCCCTTGCATTGTCAGGTCAAGCATTCAATCGATCTGACTCAGGCAAAAACTCTACCTAATGGGCCAATATGTTGTCACTCCACTCTAGAAAATGAAGAGAGAAAGAAACAAATCTAGGACTTGCTACAAAAAGGTCACATCCAACCAAGTTCCTCACCTTATGGGATCTCGATTGTACTTGTAAAGAAGAAGGATGGGAGATCGAGGCTCTGCATTGATTATCGAGCACTAAACAAAATCATTGTGAGGAACAGGTATCCAATCCCACAGATTTATGACCTTCTGGAACAACTCAAGGTGGCTAAGTATTTTAGCAAGATCAATCTTAAGTGTGGCTATCACCAGATTCTAATAGAGCCCTCAAATGTATGGAATACCCCCTTTAAATCCAAGGAAGGCCTTTTTGAATGGTTGGTTATGCCCTTCAAGTTGACGAATTCCTCTGCTACTTTTATGAGGCTAATGGATGACATCTTTTGGCCCTTCACCAACTCATTTATGGTTGTTTATCTAGATGATATTCTCATCTTGAACAAGAGTTGGGAGGAACACTTGCAACACATTTGGTAGGTCCTTCAAACCCTTTGACAGAACAAACTATGTGCCAACCTGGAGAAATGCACCTTTGGCATGAGCTAGGTCCAATATTTGGGTTACATCATACATGAGTGTGGCGTGAATGTGGATTCGACTAAGATCCAGGTCATTCGGTATTGGTCATCCCCGACCAATCTAATGGAGCTTCATATATTTTTTGGCCTTGCAATTTTCTATCGGAGGTTTGTGTTTGGATTCTCCCATATCACATGGCCTTTGAGTAAGATTACTAAGGGTGAGTTAAAAAAAAAAATTCCGGGTGTGAGTCCCAATAGAAGGCATTCGTTGAGTTGAAGCACTGACTCTACTCTACACTGGAATTGACACCTTGAGACCTATAGTAGCTATTTGAAATTGAGACAGATGCCTTAGACTATGCTATTGGTGTAGTCCTCACCCAGCATGGGCATTGAGTGGCCTATCATAGTGAGAGACTTTTTGATAGAATTAGGAATTACCCCACCTATGATAAAGAGATGTATTCCATTGTGCATGCTTACTCATAATGGAAGAACCACATTATGGGGAAGGAGATGATCATGCACATTGATCATTGGCCTCTTCAGTTTATATAGACACAAGGGAAGTTATAGAGTGATCACCATCAGAAGTAGTCTACATATATGCAACAATTCCACTTGAACATTAAACACAAAAAGGGTAGCACCAATCATGTCGAAAACTGCCTCAACTGAGCCCCAGTTGCAGCACTGACTACTATTTTCAACTCTTGTGGCCATGAGACCTCTGGATGGTTGCAACTATATAAAAATGATCTAGAGCTCACCTCCACATACTAGATGCTAGTATATGGAAATAAAATTCTTGATTTCCACCTCTATGATGCATTATTATGCTACCTAGGCCACCTTTGTGTTCCTTCAAGTGAGCGTGCCAAGCTGATTTGGGAGGTAGACTATAGTTGGGTCATTGGACATTTTAGTGTAGAGAAAATTGTGGTTGTACTAGAAAAGTGCTTTTATTTCGACTAGATGTTGGGAAGTATATCAAATCCTACACTACTTGTATCATCGCAAAGCAAACCATTAAGAAGAAAGGAATGTATAGTCCTCTGCCTACTCCCAACCAGCTATCGGAATCCATATCCATGGACTATATGTTTGGCCTCCCTTCTACCAAGCATGGTAATGACTGTGTATTTATGGTCATGGATAGATTTTTTAAGATGGCTATATTGGTAGCCTACAAGAAGAGTACCATGGTAGAGGACAGTACCAAACTCTTCTTTGAGTGAGTGTGGGTACATTTTGGAATCCCATGGAACATCATATTATATTGGGATATTAGGTTCCCTAAGTAATGTTTGGTCAAGCCTTTGGACATGATTGGACACCAAGCTCACCAAGTTGATTGCATTCCATCCCTATACTGATGGCCAGACGGAGGTCGTAAATTGGATGATAGTTCACATACTTTGCATGTAAAACTCTAAGAATCCACGAGCCTAGGATGAGAGTCTTCCCTATGTGCAACACGGCTATATTAAAGCTCTCCATAGCTCGATTGGTCATAGTCCCTTTCAAGTGGGTATAGGATTTCAACCATTGTGTTTAATTGATATTATCATGCCTCATGCGACTACACAGACAACATCAACACATGTATTGTCTGAGGTTGATAAAGTGACAAAATTTATTGAACACATCTAACACATATTCCAGTAGGTTCACAACCTCTTGGAGAGCTCAAATTCCAAGTACAAGAAGCGACATGATCAACGTCAAGTGCCACACAAGTTTCAAGTGAGACATAAATTTTGGTTATATTTGCAGAAAGAATGCCTTACTGGATCCCATAAGAAGCTCAAACCACTATGATATGGTCCTTACACCATTACCAAGGTTTTGGGAGACAATTAGTTTTAGTTCAACATTCCACCATTCCTTGGCCTACACCCAATGTTTAATATGGACTTCCTTCGACCATACTTCCCACCATTATTGGACACATCATACATTGTAGAAAAAATCACACCAATAGAGTTAAACCAAAGTTTGATAGAATGGAACATAACTGATTGGATTATGCACACACTGGTCAAGAACACTCGCCAACAAAATATTGAACCATATGGGGTTGCAAAAGCTGGTAAACCCCTTCACCAAGGCAAGTGGCTCATGAGGGACTAAGTTCACCAGAAGTTTCCCCATCTCATGGAGGCACTCAACATAAAGGGGACCATTTTTTCTAATAAGGGAGGACCGTTCCAGGTGGATGTTGGTGTCCACCTTCCTATTCCAGTGGTATCTTGACCACTCTCTCTTTTAGCTTTTTAGTTTCCTTAATTGTAGCAAATTTTACTATTTTTGGCAAATTTTCAGGTCCTTAACTTCCATAGTCATTTAGAGGCCCTAAACAATGTTTTTGGGGAAACGTGAGGCCATTAAGGGGAATTGGCATGAGATTTTCCTCAAGAGTTACAATCCTTAGATAGATATTTATAACAAGGTATTGTGCACTTAAAATGGAGATCATATGCCAAAGCTACGACCCCACGAAGTTGATGTACCAATTTACCGAAATCGGGCCCATAGTTTTCGCTCTTCATCTCCTAGGGTTAGGTTTTTGGATGTTTGTGGATTTTAATTGTTTTCAATAATAAATAGGTTTTCAAGCCTAATTGAAGCATAACTAAGAGGCATGTAGCTTCCACATCTCTTCTCAGAGATAAGCTATCATCGTCTGAGCTATTTTATTTCCATTTTTGTTTGTAAGCACATTTTAGTATTTGATATTAATGAAATGAAGTATTATTTCTATTGCATCTCAATGTTTATGGTTATATCTATAATTTATCGCATTCCTATTTAAGTTTTGATCATCCACGCACTAGAGTCTTGTACAACTTGCACTATATGTGAATCTCTTGGGGACAACATCACCTCCTATGAGGAGGCTTTCAAACTCACTATATTGCCTGCAGATCAAGGATTGGAAAAATTGGCCAACAGATTCACATAATAACATATGAATGAGGTTCATGGAAGAGAAGAGATAATCCTCTAGACTTGGTTTCTTTACAATATTCCTTGCTTTAGATTTGCCCCTTGATTGACAAGTTTGTCTGCATCTTCATTTAGGTGCCTATATATGTCGAAAAGAGAAAAATTCTCGAATTTATTGAGCTGAAAAGAAATCCTGTTCAAATTACATAATTGGGAGGACCTCTCTTAGAATTTAAATTGAAAACATGTCTTATGACAATCATCAAGTCTCATAAGACCATCATTCTCCTTACACCTTTATCGATGGGAAGCTTCAATCTTTATAAAGCCAAATATTCAACCTTGTTATTAGTTGAAGCACACAATCCACAATCATAACTAATCTTTGATTTTTCCTTGAGGTAAAGGTTCACCCCTCCCACTCCAATCACCCCTAACATTTATTCATGATTTTAGTGGGAAATTTTGGTTGTATTTTCTCAAGCAAAAAATTAGATACATTTGCAAATTTAAAATAATTTAAAGTTATTGCAAAAGAATATGAAGTGGAAAATATGTCAAAGTGCACATATTAGATGGAGGAGGAGAGTATGAATCAAAGGATTTTACAAACCCTTGCACAAAACAAGGAATAAAAAATAATTTCACCACCATTTATACTCCATATCAAAATGGAGTAGTTGAATGTACTAATTAGATCATTATGAACGTGGATATGAGTATTTTCAAAGCTAGAGGTTTTTCTAATGATTTTTGGGTTGAAAATGTTGCTTGTTTAGCCTACATATTGAACAAAGTTCCAACAAATAGTGTGAAATGAAAAGTTCATCAATAAACAATGTAAACTTTGAAACGGGAACTCATACTCTTACATGTTTTGTAGAGATAGCAAAAAAATGACCCAATTTTGAAAAGTGGTGATGCAGAACAAACATGTCTTTTAGAGCATAGTTTTTGGAACTATAAATTTTTTTATGTACATTGCATTTTAGAATGGTAGTGTTTTTTATGCTAATTTAAAAAAGTGGTAATTTTACACCAGACCCTTTTTCTAAAAGGCTTCTTTTTTTCTAATGTATGAAATGTAAAAAATTATATTGTAAATTTAATAATTTTTGAAGTGGTCGTTTTCTTCATATTTTCTTGTTTTTATTTTAATTTTAATTTTTTTGTAGTGACTTTTTTATTGTTTTGCATATTTAAAGAAGAAGGTCGATATTTTGAATTTTCGATATTCGACATATTTATACATCGCTAATTAATTTTTCAATCCACATGAAATAATTGTTTATAAAAAACAATATCTTTTAACAATGGATATAAAAATAACCATTTTTAACATAAATATAACTAAAAAGCTACACGTTTTGATCATTTTTTTGCTAGAATTGACATGTCAAAATCACAATTTTTATACAAAAATTATAACTAAAAATGGTTAGATAACAGTTTTTTTTATGAATTTCATGTCAAAAAAATAATAATAATCATTTTTTTTTTCAAAAAATAATGATTAACTTAAAAATTAATGTGAAAATCACATATTACAAATATTGAATGCATAATAACCTTAATTGAGTGTTTATTCTTCTCATAAAATGTCAAAGTCAAAACATTGCAAAGCTTGATTTCCAAGCATAACTTAAATTTAATCAACAATGTCAC
>APFE031146920.1:0-23402 GCA_000404065.3 Pinus taeda | reverse complement strand
ATAATTTATTTCTTAATTAATTATTTCAGTGATTTTTGTGCATATGTATTGTCTGGAACTTTCAGAGCTTTTAACATTTATTAGGGATGATATGTTGGATTTACTGTGTATTGTAATGCATGGTTATATGCATAGACAGAGTTTAAATATTCTGGGTTTTGCAGGTTGCGGCCTGCATCAAGTGGTATTAGAGCGGGAATGTTTTCTTGAAGAAGTTTTTTTTTTTTTTTTGTACAGTTGATAATTGAAGTGTGTTTTTTTGAAGTGTGGTGAATAGTTGAAATAAAGATCAGATTTTTAAATTTGATGTGCAAGAATACACAAGTGAAGAAGATTGCAGCAGTGGGAAGAAGACAAGATCAGGCAAGATCTTAAAGGTGAGATTGTTTTTCTGATTTGAAATTGTAAACGAAGTTTATGGTTGCAGAGAAGGTGGCAGTGAACCTGGCATTCAGTTGAAGGCTGGATAGGGAGGACAATTGCAGTGTCCTGAAGAAGAAGGTGAGTTGAAGAGATAGCCTAGAGAGAGCAAAGGAGTGCTCAAGATGTTCGGCAGTGAACCAGTACTTACCAAAAGACCAGATCCGGAGGGAAGGATTGGTGAGGTAAGCTGCAGCAAAGGAGATTGTTGTTGCAAAGGCTAGTGAAACTCATGGTGAGTGAGAAACTCACGAGGAAGCAGTCTGACAGAGGCAGAGGGAGTTTTTATAGAGGAAAAGGAGACAGAGGAAGAGGTTCATAGAAATTCCACAGAGATGAGATGACTGCAGGAGTTCGAGAAAGAAATATTGTAGAAATAAAGGCACAGTTGAAGGTACTGGAAGAATGGATGCAAGAGCAGGAAAAGCAGAAAAGAAAATTTCTCTTTCCACTGCAGGGAAAGAGAGTGATTTGGCGACAATTGCAGAGGAGGTTGAAGCAAATTCTGCCTACCTTGTTGAAAAAGGGACTTAGAGTTCTTGTGCCAGAGATGAAATTTGAAGATTCCGCATGCAGATCTGATAAAAGGAAAATGTTAAAGGAAGAATTCAGGACTAAAAATTCTTGTAGTTTTAAAACTGATGAGTTGTGTATGTTTGCAGGTGCAGAGGAGGTTTCCATTGCTGAAACAGAGGAGGAGATAATTGATGATTTTTTGAATTATTGGGTAGAGCCAGATCAGCTGGATAATGTGAACTCTTGTGTTTGTATAGCTGACAATTGTGATGTGATTACAGGTGTTGAGGAAGATGTGCCATCTTATGAAATTGTTACAGCAGAAGAGGAAGTTCTTGTGGAAGTGAATTAGTCTGAAGCACAGATAAAGGAATTAACAATTGATAATTTATGTATGAATGCAGGTGATGATGATATGCTTCAGCGACACTACAGAGAGATTGCATTGTTAGAATATTGGTTGGAGAATCCAGAGTATGATAAGGAGATTGCAGAAGAAAGAGGCCAGTGCAGTGAACAAGAAGGAAAAGTTGCAGAAGAAGTTGCAGATGAAATTGCAAGTGAAAAAGAAAGGAATGTTGCAGAGGGACAGGAAGTTTGGGAGGCAGCAACATCCATAGTGACAACTGAGACAACACTAGCAGCAGAAGAGGCACTGCTGCCTTATCTCTTTCATTCTAACAATTGTTTTGTGAGTACAGGTCTTATTGAAGATGCTGGAGAAAATTTGTTAGACAGAGAAACTGAACTGATGAGGCGGATAATGATGAAAGTATCCTGGAAGAAACCAGCAACAGTAAAACAAAGGAGAAACAACAAAAGGAAGAAAGCAGAATATTGCAAGAGTGCAGCTAGTGGAGCAAAGAAACATAAAGTGTGGAAACCGGGAGAAAAGTAGCAAGAAATAGCACATGAAGACTTGCAGAACAAAGTGTGTGATCCAGGCATACACAGATCCCAACACATGATCAGGGGATCATGATTAAATTTAAGTTTGGGTGTATGATGCAGGAGCATCAAGACCCTCTTCATTTGTAAATATGGAATAAAAAGGGGGGTGTGATAATTTTAAATATTTTGTTATTTTTAATAAAATAGGGAGTGTTTTTAGGCAAAAATAAATGGATGTGGATCATTATGGGATAAGGAAGATTTTCTATTTTAGAACAGGGAAAAAGATGGAATAAAGCGTTAAGATGCTTTTTGCCATATGTATGCATTGCATGTAGAGTCTTAGAGCTTTTAGTTGAGTGATTCTAGATCATGCTAAGTTTTATAAATTATGTAGCCTCAAAGGCATTGAGAAGAGAGTGAGAGAGAATGAGTGATTATGAAGAAGATGAGGCCATGAATAGGCCATGATTTCTCTTGTAAATAATTTATTTCTTAATTAATTATTTCAGTGATTTGTGTGCGTATGTATTGTCTGGAACTTTCAGAGCTTTTAACATTTATCAGGGATGATATGCTGGATTTACTGTGTATTGCAATGCATGGTTATATGCATAGACAGAGTTTAAAGATTCTGGGTTTTGCGGGTTGCGGCCTGCATCACAAAATCCCATGACAAGGGTTCAACATGCCTCTTGCCTAATTTGGATACGCTATTCTTCAATGAAAATGATAGTAATAGTAAATTATATACAATCATTATTTAGAAACAAAATATATAGAGATGACATGAATATCTAATTTGTACTCATAGAATATAAATAGAACAAATATTATAGTATTTTAAACTTTTGATGGAATCACTTCATTACACACACTAACAAGTAAATAGATTGTATAAATTTCTCTTATGAATAAAAAGAAAGATTTACATTGTTGGGGCTATAAGACAGCCAAAACTATTTTCTCATAATTAAATATTCTCAGTAAAAAAGAGAGGGTAAATCCCTTGAATTGAAATTGATATACATGCATTGTTTCGAGTGTCGGGCCTTTTGGGAAAATCCCTAGCTAGATAAGGGTATTATTTACACTAAAACAAAATCAAATTTCCTTGCAGCCAACATCAAGGAAAAATTGCAACCGACATTGAAACCCTGTAAAGAAGAAGCATTGTATAAGTATTCGAAGGCCAAAGCGTAGGCGAAAAATCGTGCATTAATTTTTGCCCCAAAACAATGTCACAAGTTAACCCAAGTTGGTCATAGATTAACCTACACATGCAAGAAATGAATTCCTTTGTTTGGACTAGAATAAATCTAAATTAATCAAGAAAACAATGTTATAGAGGGTTTTGACATAAGTAGAGTCTAACCTTAGTAATATAGATGACATCCTTCAACCCGATACTTTGTTGTAAAGGGAATAATATTATTATTGCACATATATGATTGTACAGAGAAAAAATATATCGAGATGAGAATCAAGTTACGTTTTAATCATAGCGTGAAAATTCTAGAAAGATTGTAAAATATTGGAAGGAACTCCATGTATTAAGTTTAGTTCATTTTGAAACCATTGAGAAAAATAGAAATTATGTTGAAATACTTTGAGGGAACCATAATCAAAGTCTGATACGTTACAACCACAAAGTTAGAAGTAAAAACTTACAATAATATACCCAATATGCAATAATGGCTATACTATAAAAAACATAAGTGAATGTAGACGAACCAAAGACCTTGTGATGGATTACCAAAGGATTTCATCCATACCACATTTTACAAGGAGTATTTTTCTAAGAGCGTGAAATGGACATAAGTTTTTCACATACATTGCACATAGAATCACATCATCCCAAAACATCAGCGTTCAGTTTTTGAAAATCCTCATTGAGAAATCTATATTAATTATAGTAATGTTCATTCTTTCAACTACATATTTTTGTTGAGAATTCTATGGAACTATGCTATGATTTTGAATCCCATGCTTGTAGAGATATTTTCATATTCATTACAGTACATTATCTTCCATTAATAGTATGAAGAGAACCAATATATGATTATGCTTCATATCCAATCCATACATGAAATTCCTTAAAAGTTTGGAAAGCTTGAGATTTACTTTTCAATAAATACATGTTATGAAACCAACCCACAAAAAGACAGAAAAGATAGATCAACGCGTTAGAAATAAGCCTGTTTGAGGGGGAAACCTCCTTTACATTACACATGAAAAATTCTTCGATGATACAAATGACAAGACCTCATTTGTATATATAAGAGTCTAAGGGGCCATAATATAATCATATTTACATAACAATATTAATGTAAGTGCACAATAATAATAATAGTGGGTTTCTATGGGGAAAAATAATAAAAATATGGGGAATACATGGGCACAAAAATATAATAAGGTGGTTGTATTAGTAATAATAAGGGTTTACTCTAGTAATATAGGGACCTAACAGTACACCTAAAATATTCTAGTGTAATCGTCAACACAATTCTTCATACATTTATTTTCATTGGCATAAGGAAAATTCATAGGACCACACAAATTAAAATATATATGTCCAACTTTTCTACATGAATAAATGGGCCTTGCTAGCAAATGTGAACAAGGAACAATAGATTTCTTATACTCCTAGCAAATGTCAACAAGGAGAAAGTTATCCAAACAATTATATGAGATAAAGAAGAAGTTAGAAATCATTATGCATAGCTAAAGACCTGTACAAATAAGGAAGTGGAAAATCCCACATATATTTAGTAGGATACTCAATTAACATATTTAATGCTTAAAGTAGTTAGGTATAACAAAAGAAGCGTGTTTAGTTCTCATTATTTGGGAATTAAATCTCCCTTGAAGAGGAAAGGGCATGACTAAGTAGAGGAAAAAATGAGATGATATTGACGGATAGTCTATGACCTCTCGGTAGAATAAACAATGTTCCAATGTAAATGTAGTAGACAAATTCCTTTGGGGAAATATTTAGAGTGGTTTAATAATCCATGGTTTTCCAAAATAAAAAATAAAAATAGTTGTCAATTTTGACATTTTTTAATTTATTTTGTCAATGTTTATAATTTAAAATTATTTTAGCTTCAAAATCATTAGAACTCTCAATATTTTTACGAAAATATCATTAAACACTTTATATTATGCATATTAGTGGGTACTAATGCTAGACAAGATTTATAAGCTTTAAAATAAATTTCCATCCTTGAAATTTTTGCTACTAGATAGAACCCTTCGAGAAGAAAGAAAAAACATGGCGCAATTGTGGAAAATATATAAAAAAATCGACTAACAAAGAAGAATTACTTCTGACATTGTTGGATAAAACTAACATGTGGGGAATAACTAACAAGGAATAAAGTTGTGGGTAATTTAATGTTTGCATGTTGGGAGCCTTTGTGACACAGTAACAATGAAAATCCTCAATGCGAAGGGTGTGTAAATTTCATGATATTTTTTCTTTGAAAAGATGAAAGACAATTTAGGATGCATAAACATAATTATATTACAATTTAGTGAAAGAAACAATGGATGCTTCTTTTATTCCATTAAAGTTTTTTTATGCATGTCCAAGTTTATTTCACCTTCATGGCTTCTTTTGATCCAATGGAGAACTAAGGAGTTTCTCATTGTACATATATAATAAAAATATGAACATTTTGAGTAGAAGAGTTGCAATAGGAGGTGATGTAGGTGTTACCTATCCTAAACAATGTGTATTGTTGAACAATTATCTCCTTCTTAATGAAAAGTATTATCTTTCTGATTGAGTGTATACCTATTGTATTAAATTTCCATATACTTTAATGTTTTTCCTAGAATATATTTATGAATTTTTGAATAACCATCAAAAAATATACTTTTATATTGTAATATGATTCTCTTCCAAATCACGTGGAATGTGTCTTGCATATCTCACACCGATTCAAAGGGGGATTTTCGTGAATAATGAGGTTAGAGAAACATTAATATGTGTATAATGCTGTCAATATATTTTGGTTTGTATCCTTTAAATTCCTTTCCTAAATAAATAAATGTGAATGCATTTGAGATTTCATAATTTTAATAGAAAAATATCTCATATATTGTACATATAAGTGAAAATCAGTGAAGCCATTGCATTGAACTCAACAACACCTTAGATTTCAAAACAAAGCCTCAACATTTAAGGTAAAATTGAGTAGAAAAAATGAAAACAAAAACAAAACAAAACAAAACAAGAATATTAAAAGAAATCATATTACAAACATATATATTTATGTATATAAATATAAATATTAGTGATTAAAAAAAATGGGAATATCTAATTTACAAATCTGAAATGCATATAAATAAATCTGTGAAATCATATTTATGATTCTTTAATTTTTTTATGTTGATAGTGTGTATCCCTTGTAATAGGATTTCTATAATTTTGATTTCATTATCAATAATAATTAAGTTTATGCTAGAGATTCAATAATCAGAAATTAGTATTTTTAATATTACTCATTAATAGAAGGTTAAGACTTATATAAAATGTAATTATGATCTCCATTCCTTCTTAATTTAATAAAAAAAAATTGTTTCCAAATTATTTAAAATATACTATATATAGAATATTTTGACTATAAAATGATTTATTGCTTTTATTATAACTATTGTGACCATATAATTAAATGGATTGAAAAATTTCTATAGCCATCAATCTATGATAAGAATCAAAGCACTAACCCCATTATACATATTGCATTAACGAGATTAAAAAAATTATAAAAGTTAACTAAACTATATCTTTTATTATTTTTATTATTATTGGAGCTATATAATATATAAAAATATGTTTATCCATGTAGTTTCACCCCACTATTATTATGGAAATCCTTTAAGTGGAAACATTTCTTCTTACATTACCATGGCTTAGAAATACCACATTCCCAATATGATGTGTTGATATGCCATTTTTTTAAATTAATTAATTTGAGATAATTTAATTAATAGAGTATACCTAATTTTTATCGTAGTAACATGGGGTGAATCAAAAGTTAAGTCGATATTGAAGATATTTTTATTCCTGTCGTGTTCAATCGACTATCCTTCGTCCTCTGCCTATGATGAGCTTCCTTCTTTTTTGAGTTTGTCTGGAGTCGATTCTTTATGTTCCTGTGTTTGCTGAAATACCATCATTTTCTATAGTAATCCTTCAATGAATACATATATTCCATGTCAAATAAATTGCAAGACGTCAGGCCCAATAGATTATTCTAGAAATTGTTCTAATTCTCTAAGCTTCTTTTCTTTTCTACCCTTTATAGTGTATCCTCAAAATTGTTTCATGCGATTGAGTGTAGATTCTATTGATATTGTGGGTCTTCTAGTTGACTACCTAGAAATATTTCATTCCCATTTATTATATATGTTTATGTCCCTATTTTTTTCCAACTCCGTGAGTCTTTACTTGCAATATTCTTATGAGATTATGTCACAGGTACTATGAGGTCAAATTTAAATGGTTGTGTCTAACTATGCTTCCCTTTCTTCTTCTTGTTCAGTATCGAGAAGGATTAAAAGTATATCCCCTTGTTTTTCTTGAGCTTGTGGTGGAATTGTATTGTGTTAGATTATTAGCTGATCATATATACATTTGGTCAATTGTAGGTTGATACAAAATATCTTTCTGGTCTACATCTAAAGAGTCAACATACCAAACTTCAATTATTTGTAGCGACAATTGAATGTGCGATGAGGGAGGAAACATTTTTTGTATGTGTTGAAGTACTCTCCATCTATTGGAAGGTTTTTAAATATTTCTAGAGGAGTAACTAGTGAAGTTTGTTTCATGTCTATCCAAATTAGTAAAGAAGGGAACCAAATAGACTTATTAAAATTTTCACATTCATACTGGTTCATATTCAGCATGTCACCAATATGTTTTCCCTAGTTGTATATTTTTCTCATCAGATGATTTGACTAATTTATGGTAGAATAGTGAGCTTAATGTTAGAGACTCTACCTATTCATGAAAAATGACTCTCTCTCATTAGGAAAAATTTAGAAATAAGAAAAAAAATTGAGATATCAAAAACTTAATTTAACAATACATATATTTAACAAAATAATATAAACATGAATAAATAAGAACCCAATTATGAATATTTATTATTCGTATTGCATTGAATAGTGCAAATAGGAAAAAACCATAAAAATACACAATTTAGAAATTTAGAAATTTTATAATTTTGAAATACATATAACTAAAAGTGCGTTTTGGGTCAATATTGATAATCAAAACCATTACCATATGTTGTCTCAAGAAAAGTGATTTTTGGGTTAATATAGATAATCAAAATATCATCTCCAAAATACACAACATTTACTATATTCCTTTCTTATGAGATTGCATTTGGAGTTGCACTTCATTCAACTTTATCACTATGTTATGCCACTTTAAGTACATAAAATCTATCATTTTAATGCTATAGTTAATGTGTTAGATATTAAAATTGATGCCTATTGTAAAATTCCAGGAATTATAATGTCAATATCGTGAAGTGTACTAGGGGTCATAGTTTCTAGAATTCATTGTGTTTTAAAGCTCATAGTGCACTATTGTTTAATTAATTTTAGAGTTAGTCCCTTAATAATTATCAAGTGTCATTCTTTTTTAATAGTAATATTGGTTAGAGGTTGCATTATGGAAGGGTTTGTAATTATCTATGAGTATGAGTGATCATAGTAAATTAGTTGTTATGGGTCATATTAGTGTTTTGAAATTCATAATGGTTTTAGGTTAAGGGGCACATATTGTATCATATATTATAGTGGTCAAAGGTTACATTAAATAAGGGGAACAATTTTGTGGGGGTTAATATATAGTTCAATATATAGAAATATCTATATATTTTCATATAATTAGTGAATTTAGATACATATATTAATATATATTTTTATAGATCAAAATATTATTGGTAACTAATAACTAATGCATGTTTCCTTATGATTTCCCTCATTGTTTTAATCCAATAACTAATTGGTTGTACTTAAGAAAACCTTTAGCTATTTAGTAGCTGTATTTTTTATAGTCGTAGTATTTTGCAAGACTCTTTAGAAATATTGAAAAAAATAAGTTATCTCAAACTTTGAAATAAATATTTTATTGATATATTTATCATTCAAATTATCCAACCTAAAAATATTTAAAAAATATATAAATTAATTATTTTTTAATTACTAATAAAAGAATTATTAATCCATATAACTTAAATTAATTATTTTTTAATTACTAAAATTATTAATCCATATAACTTTAATGAAAATGATTATTAACCTATATGATTTTATGATTTTATTTATTAGTTGAAAAATATTTTATTAGTAGACTATCTTCCAATAATCATCAATAACAAGTAGACTATCATGGCACGAAGTTGAAAATGGCAAATTCCAATTCCTTTGTTCTAATTTCCTGTAGCCTAAGCTCACCCCTGCCACCATCTCTTATGTTCTTCATTCCACTCAATTATATGCAATTTTATTGAATTGTTTAAAATCCACACGTCATAGTCTTATTAGGCTTGTTGTGGAGCTTGAATTTTCTGATAACTCGGAGGCGATGAGTAACGACGGACGTTGCCGAAATACTGGAGCTAGAGTATTTCGATTAATGAATTCAGACAAAGCCATCCGTTGTGGTCCTCACTCCATTCATTGGGAAGAAGATAAGATAATGATGTTGTGGTTCTGACTTTATCTGTTGGTAGAGCGTGGAGTAGAGTAAATGAGTAAAAGTCGAGAGGATATATGTAAACATTTATTTACACTTATGTAAAAGTCGAGCATCTCACCCTGTTGGTTATTGTTGGCAACGCGACTTCATTTTAACATTTAATTGTGTCTCTATCTCACCTTGTTAGTTATTGTTGGCAATTTGAATTCTTTTTAACATCTAATTATGTATGTGTCTTATGCTTTTGGTTTTGGTTGGCAATATGAGTTCATATTAACATCTATTTAGTTATTTATAAGGTTGTTGTATAAAATGTTCAATAAATGTATATAGAAAAAAAAAATCATATATATATATATGAATTTTTTTTAACTCTCATATATATATTTTGCAACATTTAATTTTTTTTAGAGTTTTATTTAATTGTTAAGAAATAATTTCCTATTATTGTAAACGTCTTTTTTTTAATTTTAATGTAGTAACAAATAGCTAATTTTAAAATTAATTATAAATGTATTTCAAATGGTTTTTGTGAAGGTTATATTATTTTCTTATATCTTATTTAACATTCCAAATATTATTTTTTTTTCTAGGAGAAAGATCCTAATTTTATTAATTAAAACAAAATTATATGTTGTAGATGTTGTGACCCATTCATGGGATAGTTAATGGCTCATCAAAAATTGTAAAAAGTAATGTACATATGGGGAGAAAAATCATGTTTTTCTCCCTTTCTTCTTCTTCACCTTGCACCACTCCCCTTGAATCAACATCGAAGATATAAGTGCAAGTGAAGTATTATCCTCAGGTCGAGGGTTTCCTTTATCAGAATTAGAGTTGTCTAAAGTATGTAGTCATTTGGATCCATGGGTATCCATTGTGTCTGGTATATTTACTAGTTGTGAGTCCATCGAAGATTGTGGATGTAATTCATGTGTTTTTTATTCCTTGTTCATATGATTTTCCTCATTGATATGGGATGTTCCACACCAGCTTCCTCCTCATGAGAGCGTGGTGGTGAAAATTGCCATCCCTTGGCCTGTTTTCTATTTTCTTCTTGACACATGTGTTCTCTTTGGCTTTATGCACGTATTTTTTAGTTGTCCTATTTGCCGATAGTTTCTACATCTAAATGTTGTATTTAGATAATCAAGTGTATGTGTCTAGCACCATTGTTTGTGCTTCAGTTGAATGTGGTCGACAAGCCTTTGTTGAGATCTACTTCTACCATATTTGTGCGAATGTGAAAATTCTTTTCTCTAGTCTTTGTATGTCCATTCTAATGTGTGACTCAATGGTGTTGTTGATGCCTAGAAGGTTTCACTGGTTCCTTAGATGTAATGGGAGGTTTTGCAGATGAACCCAAATTGGCATCTTAGATACAACCATAGTATTTGCATCAAATTTTGGAAACCATGGTGTGATGAAAAAACCCATGGATCCCCAAAACCATGGTCCTTCCCGTAATACGATATCTCTAACCTTTGTTGATGGGAAATTTACAATGAAAAACCCCTTAGAACATAGGTGAATATCACAGTGAGCACTGCACTTTGCGAAAATCTAGTGAAAGAGCTCAGCCATTTGCGAAAATCCAGTGAAAGAGCTCAGTGGGTTTCATGCAGAAATAGTTGAATCGGTAGATAATAGCTTGTTTTCCCAAAATATTACAATTCTCATTTGTTTATGGTATATCTATGTTTAATTTTAGGATGTGATTCAATTTCTCCACAATATATGTACCCGGTTCAGTTCTGGCTTGCTTTGTTGAGGCTGAAGGTGAATTTTTCCCTTGGAGGATGTTCTTGAAAGAACGTCCTCCATTTTTGTGCTTCTGATGTATTTATGTGTTTTTGGTTGAATTGGTCTAAGAGCCTCCTCCTAAATGATTTGTTTTGTTGTAATTTGTGCCACCTCTCAGCCTCAAATTCAGTATTATAGTAGACACAGGTAAAATATTGTATTATGTGAGAGGTTTGGGATCCTAGAGAGCTCTGGCCCCAAAAATCAGATATTGTAATCTAGCTAGATATCCAAAATGATTTGGGATAAGATTCTTCAAATGCATCCCAGAGTCTATTGCTTGAACCGAGATCAATAGTGACATCTCCGAAAGGGTTTTAATACAAATTTTAAATCAAAAAGGATTTACCAGTGATGAGGGTTCTGATTCTGTCTGGAGGTGGCATGGCCAAGCAGCCTTAGGTGTGCCACAGTGTAATGGGATCTTTATGGGCTCCTTCAGGAAACTATTTCTCTATTCCCTGTAGCCAGACTCCTCCTTTTCGACTTTATTTGCGACCCCACAGACGATCCTGGGGGTAAACTTCATCACAGCTCTCGGAGTAGCAGTCTAAGTGGCTACAACTAGATGCTTGGCATTGAGAGCCACCATCGTTGGAGCCACAGTTTTGGCACCAATCGCTGGTGCCAAAATTGAGACACAAGTAAAACATTGTATTATGTGAGAGGTTTGGGATCCTACAGATCTATGCCCCCAAAACTTAGATATTGTAATCCAATTGGATATCCAAAATGATTTGAGATAAGATTCTTAAAATGCGTTACACAGTCTATTGCATTAACCCAGATAAATAATGACATCTCCGAAGGGGCTTTTATAAAAAATTTAAATAAAAAATGATTTACCAGTGATGAGGGTTCTGATTCTGTCTAGAGGTACCATGACCAAGCAGCTTTAGGTGCACCATAATGCAATGGGATCTCTGTGGGCTCCTTCAGGAAACTATTTGCCTGTTCCCTGTAGCCAAACTCCTCTTCGGCTTTCTTTGTGACCCCGCAGACGATCATGGGGATAGAATTCATCACGGCGTTCGGAGCAGCAGTTTTAGTGGCCTCAGCTGGATCCTTGGCATTGAGGGACACCACCTTTGGAGCTGCAGGTTTCACACCAATATTTGGTGCCTCATCATTATTTAGGGCCTCAGGCATGACCACGACATATGGGCATGAAGCACAATACACCTTTAGAGCCATGATGACTACATAGATCCTCTGTAAATGAGGGCGCTGTCAGCTTCATCCATTTGGGATTCCTGTTCGACACCTTCACGGGCTTTTCTCCAGGGTTTATGGAACCTTCATACATCATGGGCACAGTCGGGACGGGATCCGCTGCAAGCCGAGTCGATGCCATGGACCAGTCAGCTCCAGACCCTAGCAGAGCTCTACCGATCATCTCCATTCAGCTATCATCCATGACAAAATATGAAAGAAAGAAAAATAAAAACAGTGGATTTGGGAGAATGCATAAAATATACTGCGTGGAAAAGATCCCACCAGGAATAAAAAACCCATGAGTCAAGTCCCAATTCTCTACAAAGATCATATATTTCCAACAACTTTGGATCACCTGAATCCCTTCCAATGTGGTTGCCATAGATCTTGAGTCCTCCTTTGATGTCCATCACAAAAAAATACCCCACTTTGTGGATTCCTTTGATCAACAGAAACAGGCATAAGCTCGATTGCAGCGAATTCAACTTTGCAGCAGCTTAAAACCCTAGTGAACATTTTTGCCCCACTCTCCATTCTCCTCCTCCCTCACGTTACAAATATTAATATTTTAAAGAAAACTTCATATATAAATATAAACCGTTCATTCAAAAACTTCTAAAATTTTATTGTAATTAACTTAAAATTTTAATATAAAAACATTTCCAACTTAACAAGAAGTATATAAATTTATTAATTTGTTTAGATAAATTGATATTAATAATGAATGAATAACGCCACTTCAAACAAAATAAATAACTAATTTATTAGTTAATTAATTTGTTATGATATAGAATGGGTGGAGTTTATAACTTGTTATAATATGACGAAAATAGATGGCTGTGGATTTTCTTTGTAATCATCATCACCATTTTTTGTAAGTTTGAGAATAACATGTTTTCATGATTGGTTTTAATCAATATATACTTTTCAACAATACAAACAATCACAACATCACAAGTGACTATGACAATGATATTTTTTCAAACCACAATCATTCAATGATAATTTAAAATATATCAGAAGTGCCTCGTGATGATGATAAAATACAAACAAAATAAACATAGAATTTAAAAATTAATTTACAAACTGATGTTTTATGATCATAGAATTTTAAATGTATGTGACTTTAGTTTATGCTATGTACTTTTTTTTGTGCTCTTGTTTTCCGTTGGTTGTTTGTTATGTTTGTATGTGCATAATTTTTTTACACAAATGTAATCATATAAAATAAGTACTTTGCCAATGTGTAGAATTTGTATACTAAAGTACTGATCTTTAACTTGTAGCTTAATTTAATAAAATGTTGTTTTTTCTGCAAATGACAACAACATCATGAATGAATCTGAATTTTCACAAGCACCACTATCAATGAACATTACTTTCTACTTAATCATTTTTTATAATTAGATAGAATTTTTATGATGATAGAATTTTAAATGTTTGTGTTTTTATTTTATGTAATGTATGCGTTTGTTTTTGTATGCCCTTGTTTGTGTATAAACTTTAGAACATGAGAAAGACTTTCATTACAATATGTCGTATGGATGGTCATTGCCCAACTTGACTATTGACTTGATGCAAGTCACATCTATGATTATTTTACACACATAAAATACAATACCTAAGAATTACACTTCCAATTAATTAAATGTGTATTAAACTATATATGTTCAAATTAGAATTTAGTTTAACAAAATTTCATTT
The DNA here is from genome assembly GCA_000404065.3 of Pinus taeda. Taxonomy (NCBI): domain Eukaryota; kingdom Viridiplantae; phylum Streptophyta; class Pinopsida; order Pinales; family Pinaceae; genus Pinus; species Pinus taeda. The sequence goes on along the minus strand of APFE031146920.1, from coordinate 9,127 downwards.
ATTTTTGCAAATGACTATGGTTTTGTTTTGTTAGTAAGTATCATTATTCAATGCATATCTAAGAATAAAATTACTTTATAAGTATTTTTATTTAACATATATTTATTATTAGTTACAAATGGACATTTCATGATGATAGGGTTTTAAATGTTTGTGTTTTTATTTTATATAATGTATTTACTTGTTTGCAATTGCACTTGTTTGTGTTTATATGTCTATGAATTCTAGAACACACAAAAAACTTTCAATATAATATACCATATGGAAGGTCACTAAACAAATTGTCTATAAACATGATACAAATAACTTCTACGATGATTTTAAGCATGCATACTATCCAATGCAAGAGATACACTTCAAATGAATTGAATGCTTGCATTAACTTATCCGTGGTCAATTTAAAAGAAAAATCACTTATTTTGGGAATTGACCATGACATCATGAATGAAAAAGTTTTTTCTTTGTAACAACCACTATACTATTCAACGTGTATTTGAAAATCAGATTCTTTTATAATTATTTATAAATAATATAATTTCTTTCCTCGGAAATAATCGTAATTTTATTAATGAAAGCAAAATTACATGTTGTAGATAGTGATAATGCATTCAATATTGCCAATCAAAATTGGTGGTAAACATGTCACCTTTTCTCCATTTCCTCCTTTTAACCTTTTGTCATTCTGCCTGGTAAGGAGTGGCCATTACAAGCTCTAGCTGGGTCCCTTCATTCGTTGTTGGATTTTTCTTATCTGAATCTGAACTTTCAGATACACAATGATATTTTGAATCCCACGTCTCTATTACTACAGTGATCATCTCATGCCTCGATGTGTGTGTTGGAGTTCCTAAAACTTCATGATTAACGCTCCCCTTTTCTATGTTTTATTGTGTATTTTGGGCTTCTTCATTGGTAAGAGGATCCATTTCTTCATCATTCTCTTCTTTATCAGGAATATTTTGTGGGAATTTTCATCCCTTGAGTTTCTTTCTTGTTTACTTCTTCCTTTGACGTGTTTTCTTGTCATCAGGACATGAATTTTGTGGATGTCTCATTTGTTGGCTTATTCAACATCTAAATTTTGTGTTCTCAAAATCTAGGAACTATGTCGAGCACTGCTTATTGTGTGTCAAGAGAATATGGTCCTAAAATCCTTTGTTGAGGTCTAGCTCCAAAGAAATTTTGGCGATTATATAGATTTTTTCCTCAAATATTTTTGTATATTTATTTATGTATCACCCTAATATGTTCTCAATAGCTTCTATCACTTTACGACACCATAAATGTACGGGTAGATTATGCAGTCTAACCCGAACCAACCTTTGAGATACTACAATTATATTGGCATTGAAATATGGGAACCAAGGGATGACAAAAGTTCCTACAAAGCCCCAAAACCATGGACCCTCTTGCAATATATATTCACAACCCTCTCATGATACAAATTTTACTATGAAAAAGCCCCTGGAGAAAAGCTGAATCTCACAATTTATTGTCCAATTTATGAATATCCAAAGGAAGAGATCCATTAGTTTTACCCAAAAACTGTTGAATCTGCATAGTACTTCTTGAGATTCATATGTTATGAAAAAATATTTTTTTATGGTAGATCTACAGTCAATACTGGGATTTGATTTAGTTGTTCCACTATGTAGGGGTTGGGTATATTGTGTTTCTGATCTGTTGTTGTTGAGGCAACACATCTTCCTTTGAGGATATCTATGAAAGAAAAGACTCCATATACTTGCCCTTGATTTGATTATGTTCCTTTGGGAATACTAGATCTAGACACTGCCCTTGTGCCCTTTGAATTTATTGGTCGAGGTGATCCTCCCTGAATCCTCCAGTTTAATATGATGGTGGATAACGGGAGGATGTTATAATCTTGTAACATCACATCTTCTTGCATCAATTTTCATCTGCAGATTAGACTTTGCAGGAGTACTGGGATACCCAGAGTGTGCACAATATTGTGCTTTAATTGTTTGACGTGATTTGTGGCCAAAACCCAAAATCATATTGATTTTCCATTTGGGGATTTGACCAAAATCTGGAAGGCTACTAGATCGAGTGCCCATACTTGACAGTCACACGAATCTTCAGTAGAATCAATGGTTAAGTGTCGATCCGCAAAGAGTGATATGGATTTACGTGGCAGTATTGACTTCATAAGTGATGGCCAAACCACCAAACCTACCCACTTTGATCGAGGAAAATTTTGATCCGGCAAAAAATGAAGTAGACTTTCACATCCAATGCTACTCCTCCATTTTGACAAGCTAATGAGCTCAGGGGATTGAGAATATCCAAATTCAGGATCTTTAACAACATATCTATGAAATGAAGTTTTCGAGGTGGAATATTCACTTCTGTAGCCAATATTTTTCCTTCAGATCTGATCGATATTTCTTCTGACTAAGACCAAACCATTATAAGATTTTTGCTCCAGAGTCGCCTTAATCCTACACAGGTCCATTCCCAACTCATGAATGTGATGCCCTTCACATCCTTCTATTCCATCGTGTACGTACGGGCTAAGAAGGTACTATGCATCGATCATTTGGTGAATGATACTACTAACAGCACACGCTGTCATTCTCCATCCCTGCATAAGAGACCAGAACTAGAATTAACTCCAGTCAAAAGCTCCATTACCGGACACACAAGCAGTGAGATTGTGCCCTAGCGATGACGCAGAAGGTGCATTTGATGTTTGAAGAAACCCGACCGCATAAGGAAAGAAAAAGGACTAAGAAACCCTAGCCATCACACTGAGCTTGTCCTCTTGACACAATTCCCCTATCAAACTTTAATTTGATATTTTAATTAATATATTCTTATCTTAAATTTTACTCAATTTCTTTATTTTACGGTACAAAAAGGATGGAGTTTATAATTTGTTAAGTCTATTTAGTATAAAATCAAAATTTCAAAAATATTGTTAGTCAATAAATTTTAGAGATATAAATTTCCATGACAGTACCACAAGTAAAAATGACTATAGATTTTCCTTGTAAGAATCATCACCAGTTTTTGTGTGTTTGAAAATCACAAGTTTTCATGATTGTTTTTAATCAATATATACTTTTCAACAATACAAATAATCACAAAATCACACATGAATATGGGCATGAATATTTTTTTAACCACAATCATTCAATGTAAAATTAAAAACATATCAAACGAAACTAACATAAAATTTAAAAATTAATTTACAGATTCATGTTTTTTGATGATATAATTTTAAATGTATGTGGTTTTATTTTTTTCTATGTATTTGTTTGTTGTGCTTTTGTTTGCGTTTGGTTGTTTGTTTGAGTATAATATTTTTACACACATGTAATATCATATACAATAATTAATTTTAGAATGAGTAGAATTTGTATATTAACTTACCAATATTTAAATTGTTGTTTAATTTAATAAAATCTTTTTTTTTCAACATCATCAATGAATTTGAATTTTTCTAAGTGCCGCTATTCAATGCACAATACTCTTTATAATTGTTTTTAATTAATATGATTTTTACAATTATCTACATGTTGATGTTTTGTGATAATAGAATTTTAAACGTTTGTGTTTTTATTTTATGAAATGTATGTGTTTGTTTGTTTATGCTCTTGTTTGTGTATAATTTTAGAACACAAGAAATGCTTTCATTAGAATATCCTGAATGGAAGGTCATTGCCCAAATTGTCTATTTACTTGATACAAATCACCTCTACGATGGTTTTACACACATAAAATATAATATACAAGAATTACCATCCCAATTAATTGAATGTGTACTAAACTATATATGTTTAGATTAGCATTTAGTTTAAAAAAAATCATTTATTTTTGCAAATGACCATAACATAATGAATGGCTATGGATTTTCTATAAGTATCACTATTCAATGCATCTTTGACAAGCATTTTTAATCAATACATATTGATAATTAGTTACAAATCCATGTTTTGTGATGGTAGAATTTTAAAAGTTTGTGTTTTTATTTTATGTAATGTATTGGTTTTGTCGTTTGTATTTGTATGTCTATAAATTTTGGAACACAATAAAAAATTTGTTAGAATCACTTGATAGAAATAACTTATATGGTGATTTTAAGCATGCATAGTATCCAATGCAACAATTACACTTTAAATGAATTGAATGCTTGCATAACTTATCTATGCTCAATTCAATAAAAGTTCACTTATTTTGGTAAATGACCATGACGTCATGAATGAAAATGTATCCTTTTTTGTAACGACCACTATTCAATGTGTGTATTTTAAAATCACAATTATTTTTAATGAATATATTCTTATAATTAATTACAATTTTATGTTTTATGATAGAATTTCAACTGTTTGCGACTATAGTTTATTTTGTGTATATTTTTTTGTTTGTGCATATATAATGGTTTTACCCATAAACAAAGATAATATATAACAATTACACTTTAAACGAGTTTAATTTGGGTTTTAACTTATTTTAAGTGCAAAATTATGTGCGAATTGATATTCAATTTAATAACATCCCATTTATTTCTACAAATGATCATAACATCTATTAATTAACATATCTTTCAATAATAAAAATAAGTTTAATATCACAAATGATTATGATGATAAACTTTTTGCAAGCACAACTACTCAATAGATTTCAAAAAATACACCACAAAAATTTATCATAATTTGCAAGAAATTATGTACTTTAAAGATTAATTAGCTAGAAATTGATGCTTTATAATGATAGAATTTTAAAATGTGTTTTTTAGTTTTTAGTATGGGTTTATTTGTTGTGTTCATTTTTGCCTTTTTCTGTCATGATTTTACACATACATAATATCATAATATTAGAAGAAAACCAGGAAAAAGTTAAATATTTTATTTTAAGTCACTTATGTTCAACTTAATTTGTTTACAAGTATTTTAATCAAAATTTATTTCAAAAATACAAATCTCGAGTTGAATTTTATCGTTTGATTTATATTTTTGTTTAAGTTAATAAATTAATTTTCAAATAAAACACACAATTCATTTAAAAAATATACAACTTTCTTTTTAAACATGCTAAAGATGTCTTTTTCAAGGTGCTTATGTTTCCTCTAATTACAAAAGTGAATTGTAATAAGCCTTGGTAAATTTATATTATGACCTTATTAATTGGATATTTAATTGCCCCTAAGAAGTCAAAGTTGGTCAAGTAATGTGACATATGACTGTGACATATATTTATTTTTATTAATATAAAAAAATTGGCTTTTTGTGTTATGATTCTTAAAAAACTATTAAAGGCTTACATGTGATATTATACTTCTAATTCACATGGAAGGAGTTATGCCTAAGAAGAGACAAGATAAAAAGTAAACAAAAAAGTTCTTTTTGCTAGAGTTGAATTTTTCGTTTTGCAGACTACCAAGAAAACACATGACTGAAAATAAAAATGTCATGGGTGAAACTCAAACGGATTGTTGGAGATAGAAATGGTTGTATAAAAGATAAGGGTATATTGGGAAACAATGATTGTACTCATACCACAAATGTAGCAAGATGCTGCTAAGGGTCAAGGAAATGTCAATTGGGAAATGACTACTATTTGTTCTCCTTGGAAGTCGGAGATAGAGCTTTAGGGGAACTAATTGGAAAGATAGTTCTTGGTTAGAGAAATTAAATACACTTTAACTTATTTCCAACAAGAAAATATTAGATAATTATATTCTAAAAAATAATACACTTGAATGTGTGCAAAGATGAAAAAGGATATTATATAATAAATTAAAGAATCTTGTTTTAATGGATAAATATATAAACATGCACAGTAACCCTTATTCACCTATAAAAGTATAGTATGTTCTAAGCTACTACAGAAAAGAACTATTGAATGTAAGAAAAAAAATTATAGATAGTTTAACTTGTAGAAAAAAAATATATACCTAGTTTAGCTTGCTATAGATCAAAGCACTGGAATCATATCAATTGGCCATGGAACAAGCAGCCTTGGGTAAAGTATTACTAGTGCCTAAAGGACAACCTTCACAAACTCCCATGACAAGTGTTCAACACACCTCCTACCTAATTTTCATATTCTCTTCTTCAAAGAAAATGATAGTAATAGTAAATTATATAAAATCATTATGTAGAAAAAAAATATATAGAGTTCGCACGAATATCTAATATGTCCTCATAGAATATAAATAGAACAAATATCATAGTATTGTAAAGCTTTGATGGAATGACTTCATTACACACAGTAACAAGTAAATAGATTGTATAAATTGTTCTTTTGAATAAAAAGAAATATTTACATTTTTGGGACCGTAAGACAACAAAAACTATTTTCTCATAATGAAATATTCTCACTAACAAAGAGAGGGTAAATCACTTGAATTTAAATCGATATACATTCTTTGTTTTGAGTGTTGCACCCTTTGGGAAAAGCTCTAGCTACTTATGGGTTTTCTTTACACTCAAACAACATCAAATTTACTTGTATCCAACATCAAGTGAAAATTAGAACTGACACTGAAACCCTATAAAGAGGAGGTGTTTAATAAGCACTTGAAGGTGAAAGAGTATACAAAAAAAACTTGCGTAAGTTTTGACCCCAAAACAATGTCACAAGATAACCCAAGTTAGTCGTAGATTAACCTACGCACATAGAAAGTAATTCCTTAGTTTGGATTGGAATCACTCTAGATTAATCAAGCAAAGAGCATTATACAGTGTTTTAAGATAAGTAGAGTCTAACCTTAGTAATATAGATGACATCCTTCAATCTGATAACTTGTTTTAGATGGAATAACATTAGTATTGTACATATATGCTTGTACGAAAAAAAATTATACCGAGATGAGAATCGAGTTACGATTTAATTATAGAGTTAAAATACTCAAAATGTTGTATAATATTGGAAGGAACTCTGTGTATAAAGGGTAGTTCATTTCGAAATCGTTGAGAGAAATAGAAACTATGCTGAAATCCTTCAAGGGAACCATGACCAATGTATGACACATCGCAACCAAAAAGTTAGAAGTAAATAATTACAATGATATACCCAATATGCAAAAATGGCTATACTATAACAAACATAAGTGAATGTAGAGGGACCAAAGACCTTGTGATGGCTTACCGAAGGATTTCATCCATACCACATTTTACGAGGCTTTTTATAAGAGCACGAGATGGACATAACGTTTTACCATAAATTTCACATAGAATCACATCATCCAAAAACATCAATGTTGTATTTTTGAAAATGCTCATTGAGTAAAATATATTCAATGTAGTAATGTTCATTCTTTTAACTACATAGTTTTGTTGAGAATTGTATGCAACTATGTTCTGATGTTGAATGCCATGCTTGCAAAGAAATTTTTCATATTCATTAGCGTACATTATCTTCCATTAACAGTATGAAGAGAGCCAATATGTGATTTTGCTTCATATCCAATCTATACATTAAAATCCTTAAATGTTTTGAAAGCTTGAGATTTACTTTTCAATAAGTGCAACCAACACATTCCAATGTCATCATCAACACAATTCTTCATACATTTATTTTCATTAGCATAATGAAAATTTATGGGAGCACACAAACTAAAATATATATGTCCAACTTTTCTACATGAATAAAGGTGCCTTGCTAGCGAATGGGAATAAGGAACAATATATTTCTTAGATTGCTAGTGAATGTGAACAACCAGAAAATTATTCCAACAATAATAGGAGATAAAGAATAAGTTAGAAATTATTATGCATAGATATAGACCCATACAAATAAGGAAGTGGTAAATCCCACATATATTTAGTATGGTACTCAATTAACATATATAATGCTTAAAGTAGTTAGGTATAACAAAAGAAATCTATTGAGTTCTCATTCTTTGGGAATTAAATCACCCTTGAAGAGGAAAGGGCAAGACTAAGTAGAGCAAAAAATGAGATAATATTTATGGATAGTCTAGAGATTTTGGTATAATAAACAATGTTCCAATGTAAATAAGCCCGATAATTTTCCACACAGTAGAGAATTTTTTTGGGAATAATATTTAGAGTGGGTTAATATTCCATGTTTTTTCAAAATAAAAAATAAAAATTACTTTTTGATTTTGACATTTATTTATTTGCTCAAAGTTTATACTTTAAAATTATTTTAACTTGAAAATCATTAGAGCTCTCAATAATTTTACGAAAATATCATTAAAAATTTTACATTATGCATATTAGGGAGTACTAATGTTAAACAAGATTTATAAGCTTTAAAATAAATTTCCATCCTTGAAATTTTTGCTACTAGATAGGACCCTTCGAAAAGAAATAAAAAGCATGTCGTTGTTGTGGAAATATATATGAAATAATTAAGTAGGTAAAAGAGAAGAATAAAATGAGACATTTTTGAATAAAACTATTATATTTGGAATAACTAACAAGGAATAAATTTGTGGGTCATTTAATTTTTGCATGTTGCAAGGCTTTTTGACATAGTACTGACGAAAATCCTCAATGTGAAGGGTGTGTACATTTCATGAGATCTTTTCTTTGAAATGATGAATGATAATTTAGGATGCATAAATGTAATTATATTTCAGTTTAGTGAAATAAACAATGAATGCTTCTTTTATTTTGTTAAAGTTTTTTTTGCATGTCCAAGTTTGTTTCACCTTCATGGCTTCTTTTGGTCACAAGGAGAACTAAGGTATTTGTACATATATAATAAAAATATGAACATTTTTAGTAGAAGAGTTGCAATAGGAGGTGATGTAGGTGTTACCTATCCTAAAGAATGTGTACTATTGAACAATTATCTCCTTCTTAATGAAAATTGTTACCTTTCCCATTGAGTGTATATCTATTTTATTAGATTTCATAGATTTTAATGTTTTTCCTAAAATATATTTATTAAATCATCAATAACCATCGAAAATATATTTTTATATTTTAATACACTCTGTTCCAAATCATGTGGAAGGTTAAATAATGGAGTTAGAGAAACATTAATATGTGTATAATGATTTTAATATATTTGGTTTGGTATCCTTTAAATTCCATTCCTTAAAAGAAATAAATGGGAAGCAATCGAGATTTGCATAATTTAATAGAAAAAGTATTCATAGACTCTAATATCAATGAAAGTTAGTGAA
>APFE031146919.1:103934-168290 GCA_000404065.3 Pinus taeda | reverse complement strand
GAAACGTCACAGAAAAAAAGTTATAGCGAAAATTCCATGATGACCTGTTTGGAGCAGCGAAACCCTAGAATCCAAAGCTCTGATACCAAATGTTATGAAACCAACTCAAGAAAAAGATAGATCCACGCCTTAGAATTCAGCATCTTCGAGGGGGACACCTCCTTTACATTAGATAAATGAGCAATTCTTGGATGATTCAAATGACAAAACCTTCTTTCTATATATAGGAGTCTAAGGAGTTACAATATAACCCAGCCGACCTAACAATAATAATATAAGCCACAAAAATAACAATAGAGGGATTCTATGGGGCACAGTAATAACAATATGGGGATAATAGGGGCACAACAATATTGATAAGGGATGCAACTATAATATTAATGGGGTAATCACTAGTATTATAGGGACCCAACACCTAAAAGTTTGATTTACACATATAACTATAAATGTTATCATGATGTAACATGCCAAGACATTATTATAATTTAATTTGTAAAATTACTCACATTGAAGCACACAATTAAACCTAGGCAGAAATCACAAACATTGAACTTGGCCAAATCATCATATTGTAATTTATTATTATTATTATAATTATTATTACTACTTAGTATCTACTACATAACATATTATTAGTATTCTTACTTAGTATCTAAAACATATCATGAAATTTTAAAGTTAATTTGACGATTTTAACTCATAATTCTATTTATTTTTTTGTGTGGTGCATTGGTCAAATATTCAAAATAAGATATCATGAATAATATATGATCATTACTTAGTATCTAATACATATCTTGAAATTTTAAAACATAATGTGACAATTGTAATCATTAGTTCTAGTTATTTTATCTATAGGTGCATTGGCTAGGTGTTTATCATGCAATTTTTTGCAAATACATTACCAATGCATGCTCAATTACTTTTTGAAGGAGCTGGTTACAAAAAGATTTGTTCTCCATGATGTATGGTGGTCGTTTTGGTAGTTGCATGACGTGATGTATTTTTTCTCAAATCTCATTTTGAATGCAAGTGCAAAATGTGTAGCTTTTTTGTGAGGTAAGCAGTGTGTCCTTCCTTTTGTATGTGAGTGTTTAGAGCATTATTATGCCCGATACTGCTACTACTTTGCCTAATGATGTTAGAACTGATGGGGTTTCAAATCCCTTAAGTAAGTGGGTGGGGGGCAATGAACAAATATGCAGAGGAAGCTTTAATATATTAATTTAATATCTAACTACTACTATTTTGTTGTGCGGAGAAAAGGTGTGCAGGAAGTGTGTGAGAAAGGGTGTGTGGATAATCAGATTACTTACATAAGAAAGGGGGTGGTGGGGTTGAACAAATATGCTCATGAATATTTCATATATTAAGTTAATATCAAATTGCTATTATTGCATTTTACGGATAAAGGGAGTCCAAGAAAAAGAGTGTGTGGACGAAAGCACCTCCGCACTTAGTGGATTTGATAATAAAAATTGAGAACGTAATTTTAAAAATATTGTTTTCCTCTTTTATTGAATTTTGTTTCACTTTTTAGGATATCATTTGTTGCTGAATAAAAATCAACCTTTGCTTTACAACAAGAGTTTTACTGCTATCCAATATATGATGGCCATGAGGCAAGTTTTGTTTTTTATTGTTGTGTGTAGAGTGCAGAGAGTTTTCATTGTGTGGAGTTTTCTTTGCACGCCCACACTCCACACAATGAGAAAGCTTCCAGATAATGAAAGTTCCTACACAAGATAACGACATAACAAATATAGGGTAATATTAATTATTAAAATAATATAAGCTACAAAAAACATAAATTTGAAAATCAAATTGTGAAAGTTGTTGATTAGACATTAGTCATTTCCAAGATTAAACATTGTAGTTACAATTTATATTGTAATCAATGCGTGTTTTCTTGGAGCACAATAACGGAGTTAATTTATACATTCAACCCAATTAATTTCAAGATTTACACATTCATCAAACGTAAAGGCTTTTACATATAAAACTTAAAAGTTTGATTTACACATATAAATATAAATACTATCATAATGTAACATGACAAAACATTATTATTATTTAATTTGTAAAATTAGTCACATCGAACGACAAAATCGAACCTAGTTAGAAATCACAAACGTTGAACTTGGACAACTCATCATATTGTAATTCATGAACCTGAACACACTTGAGTACAAAATCAAACATCTAAAAACTCACATTAAATCATGATATCTATTTTATAATGATCTTATTATATATTTTTATAATAATCTTTAACATATTACGGTTATAGGTTGCACTTAGATTGGAAAATTACAAATGAATTGACATTGATTTCCATGGCATGATGTACCCATTAACAATTTTCCTCAACAGTTGTTTTCATAAATTAGCACTTTCAAATTTATTTATAAAATTAAGATTATTTGATAATTTATGTATTAGTTCTCAATAATTTTAGAAAGTAAAAGTTTTGTTTTCATTGTTGTATGTAAAGTGTGGAGATTTTTCAATGTGCAAACTTTTCTCCTCACCTTTGCAGTCCACATAAGTCCACATAAAAAGAAAGCTTTTGCACAATAAAGGCTTTCACACAAGATAACAACATAATAGATAAAGGGTACAATATATTAAAATAACATAAGCTACGAAAAACATAAATTTGAATATCAAATTGTGATAGTTTACCACTCTAAATGGATTAGACCATAACCGTTTATGAGATTGAATATTGCAATTATAATTTACATGGTAAGTGATGCATGTTTTCTGAGAGCAAAGTAATGGAGTTAATCATACCCGGTCACCCAAAGGGTGTGCGTAAAGTGCTAGAGATATCAATTTGCATTCAACTTATATCAATTTACACATATAAACCACATAAAAGTAAACATTTACACATTTAAACTCTTTTGATTTAAAGATTTATGTATTTACACATTCAAACCAATTAATTACAAAATTTACGCATTTATCAAACCTAAAGGCTCTTACATATCACACCTAAAAGTTTGATTTACACATGTAACTATAAATGTTATCATGATGTAACATGCCAAGACATTATTATAATTTATTTTGTAAAATTACTCACATCAAAGCACAGAATTGAACCTAGGCAGAAATCACAAACATTGAACTTGGCCAAATCATCATATTGTAATTTATTATTATTATTATTATTATTACTACTACTACTTAGTATCTACTACATAACATATTATTAGTGTTCTTACTTAGTATCTAAAACATATCATGAAATTTTAAAAGTTAATTCGATGATTTTAACTCATAATTCTATTTATTTTGTGTGCAGTGCATTAGTCAAATATTCAAAATAAGATATCATGAATAACATATGATCATTACTTAGTATCTAATACATATCTTGAAATTTTAAAACATAATATGACAATTGTAACCATTAGTTCTAGTTATTTTATTTGTAGGTGCATTGGTTAGGTGTTTATCATGCAATTTTTTGCAAGCACATTACCAATGCATGCTCAATTACTTTTTGAAGGAGTTGGTGTTAGACTAGGCAGTAACTCCACAAAACAAATCAATTCGTATTATTCCTTCATGTTGGTCTTTATTATGTACATGAGGGAGACTATTCACTTTATCTCCCAATGACTGTTCATATCTCTTATTATTTATTTACATTGATTTTATTTATTCACCCAATCTTGATGATTAGGTGTCAACATTCCCCCCCTTAATCTGAAGGGATGTTGGTGAGTACAAGCATCATTTTGAATTGTTCAAGCTTTTTTCTTCCAAGTGCTTTGGTGAAGATGTCGGCAATTTGCTCATTAGTGGAACAATGATGAATATGGATTGTTTTGGCCTCAACATGATGTCGATCAAATGATATTTAGTATTGATATGCTTTGTACGATCATGAAACTTTGGGTTCTTGGCCAACTTTATTGCAGAGGTTTTGTCAATCATGAGTGGAGTTGATTGTACTTGTTTCACCTGCAAATCTTCAATAATTTTTCTGAGCCACACAATTTCTTTTGTTGCTTCAGCTGCTGCCACGTATTCTGCTTCTGTTGTGGAATCTGCTGGAACTGATTGTTTGCGTGATCTCCAAGAGACAGCTCCTGATCCAAGACTCATAGCATATCCTGAAGTAGATAATCCAGTTTCTTTGTCTCCATCGAAGTCTGAATCAGAGTATCCAATCAAGCTGAAGTCGTCCACCTGTGTATACTTGATTCCAAGGTCTTGAGTTCCCTTCAAGTACCTTAGAACTCTTTTGCAGCAGACCAATGTCCCTCACAAGGCTTTTGCATAAACCTGGAGAGGATTCCAACAACAAATGAAATGTCTGGTCTGGTAGTAGTAAGGTAGTTGAGACTTCCTACAAGTTGTCTATACTTTGTTGCATCCTCAAATTCCTTTCCTTCAATAAATGTGAGCTTTAAGTTTTGTTCCATTGGAGTGGTAAGAGGATTGCACTCTGTCAAGCCAAATCTGTTTAACAAATCTCCAATGTATTTCTTTTGAGAAAGAAATATGGACTTTGGATGTTGGGTTACTTCAATGCCAAGATAGTAATGAACATAGCCCAAATCAGTCATTTCAAAACTTTTTCCTAATTCTTTCTTTATGGATGCAATATAGCTTTCATTGTTCCCTGTCATTAAAAGATCATCTACATATACCACAAGATATACAACTGTTTTGCCAACTTTCTTGACAAATAAAGTTGCATCATCAAGATCAAAATGATTGAAGTTGAGTTTCAGAAGATGCTCAGTTAGTTTTCATACCAGGCTCGTGGTGCTTGTTTGAGGCCATACAAGGACTTCACAAGTTTGCATACTTTATGTTCATGTCCTTTCACAGCAAATCCTTCAGGCTGGGACATAAAAACATTTTCTTTTAGATCTCCATTCAAGAAGGTAGTTTTTACATCCATTTGATGGACTTTCCAACCATTCTGAGCTGCTAGTGCAAAGAGTGTCCGAATGGTGGCCCATTTTGCTGTGGGAGTAAAAGTTTCCTCATAATCGACACCTTCCTTCTGTGCAAAACCTTTTGCCACAAGCCTAGCTTTGTGCTTGTCAAGTGAGCCATCAGCTTTGTACTTGTTCTTGTAGACCCACTTGCAGCCAATTGGTTTGGTTCCAAATGGAGGATCAACCAGCCTCCAAGTGTCGTTCTTTATGAGGGCATCATACTCCTTTTGCATTGCTTCTTTCCATTCATCATGAGAAGCAGCTTCTTTAAAGGAAGTTGGTTCAAAATCTGTAGACAAGTTCAAGTCACAATCATAAGAAACATCCATATCAACAGGTGAATTAGAGTCATCTACATCACCTCCATTTTTCCGGTTTGAATTTCTGGTTCCTGTTTTTCCAATTTCATCAGGATGAACACTTTCAAGTGTCTTTGTCAGCCACTTTGGGGGACCTTTCTGAGATGGTCCAGGTTGCTCTGTTGATTGAGTTGGGAGTGAATCAAGATTGAGTCTCCCAATTCTATCAATTACATCACTTAAAGCATCATCCGTTGTTGGAGTTTCAGTCGGGGGAGAGTATTCTTCAGAAGAAGATTCCACATGTTGATCTTGTATAGGAATCCCCCCTTCAAGATGTGGAATCTGATTCTCAAATTCTTGAAATGATTTCGTTTTTGCGAATCTATCCAAGCAATCAAGTTGCCGCTCAACAACATTGTCAGATTTGGATGATTCAAGAAAAATTACATCTTTAGATATAACAAACTTTTTATTTGCTTCATCATAGAGGCGGTATGCTTTGGAGGTGTTTGAATACCCCAGGAAGATACACTTACGACTTCTAGCACCAAGTTTGTTTCTATGTACCTTTGGTATCAAAGCATAACAGGTGGAACCAAAATCCTGAGATGTTTTACCGAAGGAACATGTCCATACCACAATTCATAAGGAGTCTTGTTTCTTATAGCACTAGATGAACATCTATTCTTTATATATGCAGCACACACCTTAGAACAGCAATTCAGCCCAAAACATTACTCTTTACATTTTTTGAAAAAAGCATGGATCATACCATATTCAGGATTGTTCTATTCATTCTTTCAGCTACACCATTCTGTTGGGGATTATAAGGCACAGTTGTTTGATGTTTAATCCCATGTTGGCGAAGATAGTGTTCAAATTCATTTGATGTATATTCTTTCCATTATCAGTGCGAATAGACCCAATATGAGATTGTGCATCATTTTCAATCCATTTATGAAAATTCTTGAATGTTTGAAAAGCATCAGATTTGTTCTTCAATAAATAACCCAACACATTCTGGTGTAATCATCAATAAATGTCATGATATATTTATTTCCATTTGTAGAAGAAATAGGCATTGGACCACATAAATCTGAATGAATGAGTTCAAGTTTTCTATGTGCTCTTGAATGTGAATCATGAAAAGACCGTTTGCTATGCTTTCCTAGAATGCAAGCATCACATTGCTTAAGTTTCCTAGGAATTGTAGGCAAACCAGTAACACCATTTTTCTTCAACAAGCGGAGGCTGTCATAGTTCAAATTTCCAAATCTAGCATGCCATAATAAACTTGATGGAAGCGTACCTTCTTCATAATGAGAATTGTATGACAAATGTTGTGCACGAGCAGAGGTACCCTACAACTTGAGAAACCTTTCTTCTTCTATCCCTCTCATGACAAGTGAGTGGTCAGATGCTTTTCTCACCTCAAGCTTGCCATCAAACATATGAATGGAGTGACCTTGCTAGCGGATGTGGACCAAGGACAACAAGTTTCTCCTCAACTGTGGGAGATATAGAACATGATGCAGAAGAAAGTTTGGAAGGCCAGGCAATTTAAACCTGATTGTGCCAAGCCCTAATGGCTTGAGTTTTGATTGGTCTGCAAAGTATACTGCTCCATCAACATTATCAGTAAATTCTTCAAAAAAATATTTTCTATGAGTCATGTGGCAATTTGCTCCTGAATCAAGTAACCAATCATTTTTCAAAGAAGCAAGTGAAGCATTAAATAAGTCTTCATTTACTCCAATATTACATTGTGCCATAACATAATGAGCAGATTCATGTTTACCTTTGTCTATGTCATTAGTTTTACCTTTGGGTTGGTTTCTTTGCTCCTCAATTTTGTCCCAAGGTAACTTGCATGTGGAGGCATCATGTGATCCATTTCTTTTGCAGCGTATGCAGTGCAAATCTGATTTTTCTCCTTGAGAGTGTCTACCCCCCCTGCCTTTGAAATATATTCCTCTTCCTCTTTGACCACCTCTTCCTCTGGAAGAATCTTGGGCAAGATTCTTTTCTTTATGAGCAAGGCACACAACCCCTTCAGAAGATTCAGGGGCTGTCTTCTTTCCAAAAGATTTCTCTCTTTCAGCAAATTTTTTCACAAGAGAGTCAAAGGTAATATCTTTAAGATTTCCATTTGCTTGCAATGACTCAATATAATTGGAGTAAGTAGGATAAAGTGCCTTGAGAAAAGAGATCAGAGGAATATCCAATTCAACCTTAGTGGCTTTGATATCATGCATTATAGATTTTACTTCGGATGTAAGAGCAAGAGGATCATTATTTTGTAATTCAAGAGTGAAGAGTTTAATCATGAGTTGAAAAACTTCAAGTGCAGAGTGTGAGTCATAGAGTTCCTTCAGTTTTTGTAAGGCTTCGAAAGAATTTGAAAATGGTGAAATATGGCGACTCACCTCTTCACTTACTGATGTTGCAATCAATGCATAGGCCTTGCTGTTTTTATTTTTCCAAATGTCGAACTCCTTGTCTGAGGTAGGCTATTCCGACTCTTTGTCTCCGTCTCCAACACACACTCCTTTCCACAGCTCATTGAAAATGAAGGTGTGTTTTATTTTCTTGGACCACTCAGTATAGTTCTCCTTTCTAGTGAGAACTACTCCCACAATAGATATGATTGAATACATTGTAAAATCTGTGTACTGTGAAAAAAAATACTTCTGTTGCAAAATTTTACTCCTAAAAAAAATTTGATTATGATATATGGAGACAAAGGTATCATTGTAAAAAATGTAATACCATACAATGCAATATCATTCAGCGTAATAGCTGGTGGGCGTCAGTATTGCAACAATGAAGCTACAACTCTTGGGACTCCCTTCTTCACTTTTATCAACCTGGTAGTTCATAACGAACTTGGAAGCGACGATGCTATATGCACAAGTACTAGCTCTTGCCGCGACTGTCACTTGATCAGCTGGCACAAGTCCACTAGGAGCTTAAGCTAACTTATATGAGCTTTTAGAAGAATATTTTAACTATGATGGATGAAATCTAACTCAAAGGAGGCTAATCTACTTGCAAAAAGAAGCGGAAAGCTGAAAGGAAATGCAAACCCTAGTTTTACAGACTAACCCTAATTGGTGCAAGAAAAAGAATGAAAGCTACAGAAATGGATGCCATTGACTGTTGGAAAGGAAAAATGCATGTGACTAAGCTACTTCTGAAGAGAAATATGAAAAAAAACATCTTTTTTCATTTTGGAGTGATCTTGTAGAATTATTATGCATGTGCTTTAACTAGTTTGACTGTATAGAGGTTGATTGATGAAAGGAAATGGTGAGGGTGCTTGCAGGAAGTTGGGAAGGTGAGAAGGGGGCCTAAGGGGTCCCTAGCACCCTTCTAAAGAGTTTCACAGTGATCGGATCTCAAGAAACCTCTCTCATGAGCTTCTACAGGAAGTCTGCAGGGGTTCTATAGGATGTTCCGAGAGAGGATTTTGGAGGGTTGATGGTGGAAGAAATGTGAAAAAGTGGAAATGGAGGTTGGATGAGGATGTGAAGGGGTCTAGGACTTGGTGAATGAGGTTGAGGAGTGATTAGGGTGATTGGATTCATCAAGGATGGAGGGAGCAATGTTGCACAAGAATGAAGAAATTAGGGCAAAGTGAGAAAATGTGGCAAATGAAGGAAAAGAATCTGAGTTAGGGGATGGATCAGGTTGTATTGATGGAGGAAGGGTAGGTAGGGAGGTATCATAGGTGATATGCACACAACCTCTCAAAACTAATCAAAGAAAGACTAAAAAAAACCAGAGATCTATCTACTGTGACCTAATCTGACCTAGAAACCAGAGTCATGATGAACAACAAGTTGTGAACAGTAAATCATGCAAGACAATTATGGAAACCTACGCAAGAATAGATCTAAATATGCAAGCATAACTGGTATCAACTTTTCCATCTAAAAATCCAACACTTGCAATTGCATTGAAAAGCAAAACAATGTTTTTGTGGCAGCAAGTATGCCTTGGTCTCAGCTCATGGTACCAAGGAGGGAGAGGTGAGATCAAGGGTTGTTTGATGGCCTTTTCTGAAGATCTTTTCTGTACTAAAACTATCAAATCAACCTGAAGCATGAAAAGCTATTTTAATCATAAAAAACAACCTAAGTAACAAAACAAGATTTTAACCTAAATAACAGATTTTATACTAAGAATGCAACAAAGACACATAAAAGTACACAAAGGAGGTACTGGGCACTTGGGTTGGGCCCAACCCTAAGAGCTACAGCCTCCTAAGAGAGATTAGAGCTGGTTCAAAGCCGGATTCATCTTTATTGATAAAAAAAATAGTTACATACCAAAAACTGTCTACAAGAAAAAGCTTGAAAATGTGCTGAAATGCAGAGCTAACCTATTGACTAAAATATAACTAACATCTGACTAACTCTTGCCTAAAAACCAAATAACTGAAATGAGGCCCTAAGCCTTCTTATTTATACAAATTGAGGACCCCAACAGCCCTCCTAAACTTTAGGAACTCGGTTGCCAAAACTTGCAGTTAACAACAACTTTACTAGCCCTTGCTCGACTGCCCTTGTGATAATCGATGTGGTGGCCCTTGAACTCCGAGCTACTGGTGGAGAATTCAAGGTAAGGGCTCATAAATGAAGGAGATACCTTCCTACAAATCCTCTCCCTTGTTCTTCCATGAATTTGGCTGCCAGGTGCTCATTAAAACATTTGATTTTGTCTCAAAATTGACCAAAAAACTGCATAAAGCACACATTAGTCTTTTTGGCATAATGACTAACCCACTTCACTCTATTAGCATAAATATAATAAAAAACATGCAATAAACTAATGAGAATGGTGGATTAAGTCGAATTAGGAGGCTAAATGAGCCCACATAATTACCCATTTCTGGGGCTCATCATCACCCCCCTACTGAAGGTGTTGCTCATCCTCTGAACAACTAATCTATCTCTTCATTATTGTTGGCTCCGGTGGCCTCCTTATTATCCCAAGATTATGATGTGTTCTACTCATGTGTGCCATAAAATTCTGCCTTCTTTTCCATGTCCTTCCACTTCTCCTCCTATTCTGCTTGTTTGAATTTTTGTGCTTTTCTTGGCCTTAAAATACCTAGAGGTTTGCCTTTTTCCTTTTCCTTTTTGTTTTGTAGGTGTGCTTAATGCAGCAAGCACAATTGTTGCCTCCCTTCCCAATATCTCAGGTGATTTCTCCTCTTACTGTTCTTTTTCCTTGCTTCCTATAGAAATCCCTGTGTGAACTGTTTCTGTGTGTGTTGCTGAGATCTCAGGGTGTGTCTTTTCCTTTTGTTTTTGTGTGCCTGCTTTGGTTGTGGCAACCTTCATTTGGGCTTTTTCAGCTTTCTCTATCCTACTCTGCATCCACTTTTTCCTTGGTGTTTTTGCTGTTGTTTCTTCCTCTGTTTTAGGCTCAGCAATCTGGTCCATTTCCCCTTTTTCTTTCTGTTCTTCCTGTGCTTGAATGTCCTGTGTTCCTTCACCATTGGTTTTCTCACCTTCTTTAGTGTGTTCTCCCCTTATGAATCCTCCTGGCATGGTGAGAGTGCTATTTTTATGTTTTAATCAGAAAAGGAAATGCTCAGGCAACCAAACAGTCAATTTGAAATAGAGGATAGTTGAATTCGTTTTTTTTTTAGATCAAAGATGGAATTTATCGTGTGCTCCTTAAAATATCAAATGGAAATAATTCCCTGGTTTTAAGACTGCTGTCACCCAGAACTCGGCTGTCTGTTTATGAAAGGAAGAATTTTGTTTCTATAGACAGAGTACAGAGATCAAGTTTTCTTCTCAGCACACAGACAAATATGCAAACTCAAAATTTTCATACACAGGCTGGCCTCCACAGCTACATATATCTTCCCTACACGAGAATTTTAAAAAGAGGAAACATGGAAACTCAGTGCAATATGCAGGCAAATGTTTTACTTCCACTACACAGGCAGACTTTTCCTCTGATTTTCCAATTTGATGCCGTTCGATTCACCACCTTGCACAAACATACCATTCATAGAGGATTTTTTTAGAGCCTACCTCGTTTTGAGCGTGAAATTCGCTTAAAATCCCGGGTTTCCTTTCTGCAGGGCCATTTTTTGCCTTTCCTGTAGAAGCCTTCCTGTAGAAGGCTCTCGTTTCCTGTGGAATGAAACTGTGCTTCCTGTAGAGCCCGATAAGCAGGAGGGTTTTGAAAAATGACTGAGAAAGACTGGTTCACTGCTATGGAGGTGGTATGGAGCTTGTTATAGCTACAGGGATGATGATAAAATGGAAACAATGGTGGTGAGAGTATTTCAAAGATGAGTTTGATTGGCTGTTCATGGAGACTTCCGTTGATGGAGGGTGAGCTGGCCAAGTGCATGTTGGCCCCATGCAAACTGTTGGTCCCCATTGTAGTGTTATTATGAACTGTATGTTTTCTGCATGTAATGACTTCCATCAATTACGTTGGAGTTTACACAACGACCACTACCTGTTTTCAGTTTTCTTCCTGAGATGGCTGAGCACACGTGTCAATTGCACCCATCGAGCGCTGTTTGAACTAGATGAGGCACTGTCTAAACTAGATGAGGGTGGCCAGTTAGCTGGCCACCGATCTTGTTTACTCACAACCATATCATTGTCCATGCAGTTCTTAAATTACATTAATGCAACAGAGGAACAGGTTTAGTCACGTACCTGGAAGTCAAAAGCGTTTGCCGTGAGGTGCTGTGGCCTTTCCTTTTGCTGCATGCCTTTGTTTCTGTGTTTGCATGCTAGCCTGGTTGCTGATTCATGGTTATTTTTCTTGTGCAGGTATCCTCTGGTTGGCTCTAAGCTGTAGGAGTCTGTTTCAACGTTCAGATTTGCACCCTCATGCTGCTGATGCTGATTTTTTACAAGACAACGACGTGTTTTCTCCATAGCTCCCAAACGATAGATTGGATTGACCTGAAACTTTCTGAGCATGTTTCTATCATCATTATGCACCTCCCATAGTAAAATTGTGGTCAATGGATGCACTAATTTCGAGAAAAATTGGAAATGGTTGAAGGTGACAGAGGTCAATTTCTCGGAAACTGTGCACTGGACTTGGCTGAAACTTCTTGGGCAGGTTACTATCACCTATATGCATCTCCTCATGAAACAGGTTTTGAAATGGATGCACGGATATGGAGAAAATGCAAAAATGGCTGAAGGTGATGGAGGTTGATTTCTTGGAAATCGTGCACCGGAATTGGCTGAAATTGCTCAGTCATGTTGCCATCATCCCTATACAACTCCCCATAGAACAATTTTTTAAATGGATGCACGGTTTTCAAGTTAAGGGAAAAACAAATTTTTGCTCTATGTATTTTTGTTTCAAAGCATTCTATAGTTTTTTGCACAGTAAGAAAAAATGAGTTTGGGCTATAATGCAGACTTGGAATTGACAGGAGAGAGGTTTGAAGATTGTAGGAGGATTTATGAACCCTTTATGAAGCTATCATGTTCGCCAAACTTCTTTTTAAAATCCATTTCTAACTTTATGTAATTTCTACAGGAACTTCATGTAGAAAACACAATTTTCATAAAAGAAGCACAATGATGTGGAAAAAATGATGGAGAAGGGTGAGGGATGGGAACATGGATGTTTACAGGCCTCATAGATAGATTCTCAACCTTCGGGCCCTCTTCTGAGATCGATTTTGGCTTGTTTGTAGGCTTCCTGTAGAAGACACAAAACTTCTTGTAGAAGACACAGAACTTCTTGTAGAAGGTGAAATCTTAGTCCGAATGAGATCAAATCTTGGGAAAGGGTAGTGGTCATGGAGGAATAGATTGTGAAGGATGCTTGCAGCTTGGTGCTAACCTCTGTCTTGGTTTTGTGCGATTCTCCTAACCTGCAATGTCCTTCCTACACCCTGCAATTATTCAACAAAAATTAGGTTTATTTTTCTTTTTCTCTTTTCTTATTTCTTTTTCTCTTTTTTTTTTGAAAGCAACTAGGGTGCCTCATGGAGGTTTTCACCCTAATTGCCTGCCTTGGGCGCCTCCAAAAGAGGTTTTCACCCAGGGATCTTATTCTTTTTTATTTTCTCTTCTTTCCAACCCATTGACCACCTCATGGAGGTTTTCAATCAATGAGCCAATCTGAGGCGCCTCCGAGGAGGTTTTCACCTTAGATTTTTATTTTCCTCTTATTTTCAATTTTTATTTATTTTTTTTTTTTTTTTTTTTTTTTTTTATTTATTTATTTTTTATTTATTTATTTATTCATTTATTTATTTTTCCTACCCTACCCTACTTGAAAAAAAAATCATTTTCAAGTATAAAAATACTCCCAATGGAGCTATGTGCATATCGAGATTAGAGACAAAATGATGTGGAGGCTTGAAATGCATGCTTTAATAGGTATCCAGATTTCAGAGACCAAATGATTTGACTTTGAAGGGATCAAACATAGCTCAGGAAAAGAGTACTGCTGCAACTTAGTGACCGTCTGGAACCATATCTCAATATAGCTCTGATATCCTTGATCCTTTTGCTGATCTGGATCATTCTTCATGTCACCTTCTACCATGACCTTCTCATCTTCCTCTTTTTGCTGATTTTTCTCTTGAATACATGGAGGATTTGATGGTAACCATGAGAGAACTCTCTCGATCTCTGGTTCTGTTGTCTTCTCTTTATCAAGTGTAGCCCATGGTTCTTTTCTCTTCTCTTTTGCATCTTTTTCTATTGGATGTGGTCCTTCAATGATATCAATATAATCTCTTTCTTGCAATACTCTTCTTGATCTATGGTGAATATCATTGAGCTCAAGAGGAGTTGTTTGGACATGTTGTGCCTCAACATTGTAATTGGGTTGAGCTACTCCAATGTGCGGGTTTGGAAATTGTGGTATGGGTAGTTGAGTGGGGGTGTATATTTGAGATGGATATGGATGGGGTTGTGGTTGGGCAGGTGGTGGAGGCAAAGGAGCGGGAGGAGAGTTGTATTGGGGCCTCCACCCCTGATGAAGTGCATTCCACTGAGGCTATGGCTGAGCATAGGGGTGAAATGGATGAGTAGCTGGTTGGGCATAACATGGAGATGTGAAGGACCAAGGAGCAGGTGTGGACCAGGAAGGATGAGCAGGGGGACCCCAAGAAGGCATAGAAGTGGCTTGATAGGGGTTGTAATAGGTCTGGGATGTCTCTTGCATTCCATCCTAGTAAGTTCTGGGTCCATGTGGCCTCCTTTGGTTCATGAAATAGAGTGGTTCAGTGACTCCTTTGGCTCTCTGATATGCATCTTTAAGTTCGGGCAAGGAAGGGAACTGATTCGTAGGATGGTCTTCTTCACAGACAAAACACACTTCTATGGAGTGCAATGGACATTCGTTCCTAGGATGCTTTCTAGTGCACCTGGGACAAAAGATGGCCAAAGCCCTCTCGGCTTCCTTTTGCTTCCTTTGGATCCGCAAGGTATCCAATTGCATTGCAAGAAACTACCTCATATCACTCTTGAAATCTTCCATCTGATTTGCAAATTCATTTTTGGATAAGGTACTGCTCCCAACATTTCTGTTTGTAGCCATTTTCTCCAGAGGAATGTTTTCTTCTTCTTCTCCCCTAGAGGTTCTTCAAATATGTCTTGTTGTCCACCTAGGGGTTCTTCTTAATCACAGCCATCGAAGAAGAGAGAAGGTTGGCTGTGTGAAGCAGTGGGGATGTTGTTCAAACATTTTTTGACTTATATCTACTCCTACAAGGCATAAAAGGAAACTTTTTGGTTGATTTTTTTTTTTTTATATATATATATATATATATATATATATATATTTGCTTGTACCTGGAAAACTAAAATAGATTGAACTGCAACTAACTAAAATCTATCTTGTTGAAATGAAAATGCGGAATTGAAATGAAAGAAGGAAATGATTAATCTATGTTGTTGAAATGAAATTGCAGGAATGAAATGCTAGGCTACGCTTGTAGAATTGAAATTGCGGAATTGAAATGCTAATCTATGAAAGTAGGAAATGTCTAATCTACTTTTGCGGAAATGAAATTGCAGAATGGAAACAAAACAACTACTCTACTCTTGCTGAAATAAACTACTTAGCAGAAGGTTGCAGTAGAAAATAGAAGAAAAGCAGCAATCATCAATACTTTGATGCTTCCTCGGCAACGACGCCAAAAATATGGTGGGCCCCAGTATTGCAGCAATGATGCTGCAACTCCTGGGACTCCCTTCTTCACTTTTATCAACCCGGTAGTTCGTAACAAACTTGGAAGTGACGGTGCTATATGCATAAGTACTAGCTCTTGCCGCGGTTATCACTTGATCAGCGGACACAAGTCCGCTAGGAGCTTAAGCCAATTTCTATGAGCTCTTAGAAGAAGCTTTTAACGTTGATGGATGAAAGCTAACTTAAAGGAGGCTAATCTACTTGTAGAAAGAAGCGGAAAGCTGAAAGGAAATGCAAACCCTAGTTTTACAGACTAACCCTACTTGGTGTAAGAAAAAAGATGAAAGCTACGGAAATGGATGCCATTGACTGTTGGAAAGGAAAAATGCATGTGACTAAGCTACTTCTGAAGAGAAATATGAAAAAAAACATCTTTTTGCATTTTGGAGTAATCTTGTAGAACTATTATGCATGTGCTTTAACTAGTTTGATTGTGCAAAGGTTGATTGATGAAAGGAAATGGTGAGGGCGCTTGGAGGAGTTTGGGAAGGTGAGAAGGGGGCCTAAGGGGTCCCTGGTACCATTCCAGAGAGTTTCACAGTGATCGGATCTCAAGAAACCGCTCTTGTGAGCTTCTATAGGAAGTTTGCAGGGGTTCTACAAGATGTTCTGTAGCTTCTACAGGATGTTCCGAGAGAGGATTTTGGAGGGTTGATGGTGGAAGAAATGTGAAAAAGTGGAAATGGAGGTTGTATGAGGATGTGAAGGGTTCTAGGACTTGGTGAATGAGGCTGAGGAGTGATTAGGGTGATTGGATTCGTCAAGGATGGAGGGAGCAATGTTGCACAAGAATGAAGAAATTAAGGCAAAGTGAGAAAATGTGGCAAATGAAGGGCAAGAATCTGAGTTAGGGGATGGAGCAAGTTGTATTGATTGAGGAAGGGTAGGTAGGGAGGTATCACAGGTGATCTGCACACAATCTCTCAAAACTAATCAAAGAAAGACTAAAAAAAATCAGAGATCTATCTACTGTGACCTAATCTGACCTAGAAACTAGAATCATGATGAACAACAAGTTGTGAACAGTAAATAATGCAAGAAAATTATGGAAACCTAAGCAAGAATAGATCTAAATATGCAAGCATAACTGGTATCAACTTTTCCATCTAAAAATCCAACACTTGCAATTTCATTGAAAAGCAAAACAATGTTTTTGTGGCAGCAAGTATACCTTGGTCTCAGCTCATGGTCCCAAGGAGGGAGAGGTGAGATCAAGGGTTGCTTGATGGCCTTTTCTGAAGATCTTTTCTGTACTCAAACTGTCAAATCAACCTAAAGCATGAAAAGCTATTTTAATCATCAAAAGCAACCTAAGTAACAAAATAAGATTTTAGCCTAAATAACAAATTTTATTCTAAGAATGCAACAAAGACACATAAAAGTACACAAAGGAGGTACTGGGCACTTGGGTTGGGCCCAACCCTAAGAGCTACAGCGTCCTAAGAGAGATTAGATCTGGTGCAAAGCTGGATTCATCTTTATTGATCAAAACAATAATTACATCCCAAAAACTGTCTACAAGAAAAAGCTTGAAAATGTGCTGAAATGCAGAGCTAACCTATTGACTAAAATATAACTAACATCTGACTAACTCCTGCCTAAAAACCGAATAAATGAAATGAGGCCCTAAGTCTTCTTATTTATACAAATTGAGGACCCCAACAATCCTCCTAAACTTTAGAAACTCAGCTGCCAAAACTTGCAGTTAACAACAACTTTACTAGCCCTTGCTCGACTGCCCTTGTGATAATCGATGTGGTGGCCCTTGAACTCCGAGATGCTGGTGGAGAATTCGAGCTAAGGGCTTATAAATGAAGGAGACACCTTCCTACAAATCCTCTCCCTTGTTCTTCCACTAATTTGGCTGCCAAGTGCTCATTAAAACCTTTGATTTTGTCTCAAAATTGACTAAAAAACTGCATAAAGCACACATTAGACTTTTTGGCATAATGACTAACCCAATTCACTATATTAGCATAAATATAATAAAAAACATCCAATAAACTAATGAGAATGGTGGATTAAATCGAATTAGGAGGCTAAATGAGCCCATATAATTACCCATTTCTGGGGCTCATCAATAGCATTCACCATTCACCGACTCTAATATTCAATACACATATACAATGCAACAACAACACAACATTATAGCAACAACGATATATCCCACAACGATATATCAATCTTCACCTAATTTGAACCAAAAATACCATCCTAGAACACAACATTGCATCAACAAGTACAATATTATATGTAAAAAAAATCGGATTTATTTATATGGAGGAACAAATTTGTATGGACAAGGAGCGATGTATGAAGGAGCGAATTTACTGGTATTGCGAGTTAAGAGGGGTAGCGATAGCTTTGATACCTTCGTATGGAAGCAACGTAGAGTGGGAGGAGGATGTGCTGTAGAAGGCAGCATTCAATGAGGAGCAGTGTTCAAGGCAGCGATATTCCACAACGACGTTTACCATTACCCAAAACTGCCAAAATTCAACATTCACTAATCTATTCAATGCACCACTCAGTGTTGAATGCAGAGAACATAAAACGCATAGATAATTCAACACTCTATCCGAACACACAAAGGGATAATTCAAAAAATTTGTAACGCACTGAGGGTAGATAGATGATGTAGTGAAAAAATTTGGAACAGTATTACAAAGATTTTGCAGAGATTTGACAGAGATGACACTCTACAAAAATGCAGAACAGAGGCGGGAAGGAGTTACAAATTAAAGAGGGAAGCCAAAAATGGTGCTGGCTCTGATACCATGTCAGACCAGGAGGTAACTCCTCAATGCGAATTATGATATTCATTCAGGTTGGTCATTATTATATACATGAGGGAGAGACTGTTCATTTCATCTCCTAGTGACTCTTCATCTTTTCTATTATTTATTTACATTAATTACAATTGTTCACCCAATCTCTATGATTAGGTGTCAATAATTTCAAAAAATGTTGAACATCATTAATACAATATCAATGATATTAGTAAGCATGTCAATGCAATTGGTTTGTTGAAATTACATTATACCAAACAATTATAACCATAATTGATCCAGTATTGCAGCTAGAAGATGCCATGTTCCAATTGGCAGGGTGAAGAGGTTGTCCATTTTCATCTACTAATTGTTTGTGATATGTTTTTCTTGATAAGAGCTTCCGATGTTTTTGAAATTATGGAGTAATATTTTCTGCATCTGAACTCGATTCTGAATCAGGTTCTTGCAAACTTGGATACATTTTTATTCAAATAGACATTGATAAAAAAAATTCAATTAGATAATCAAAATATAAATAAAATCTGAACTTACTGGAGATGGAAAGGGAGAACTCGGTGAAGGAATTTGATCAACAATATGGAATGGGATGGAATTTGAAGAATTGACCATTTGATATTATTAAGATTTTATCCCTACATTTGAGAAAAATAAAAAATAAGAATTTGTGCGCATATCATAAATTAATCTCGACAACCATATAACTACAATCTAAATTTCAATATAGTTTTCAAACCATTTTTCAATAATAATGAGATTTTAATCAGAAAATATATACTATGAACTACTGTAATTCATGTGGATGCATCCTAAAGGATAATTTGAGATTAATATTCCATTATATGTGAATTAAAATTTTAGATAACTTTTAAACACAACCGATGTGCTTATCAGAACAAAGAGCACTCATGCGTTTAAAAAATCAATAGCATCGGGGCATTCAAATAATACCCACACTGGTTTTCCACATTCCGAAAAGAAATGTTATCATATCGGTGCTCTTCTACAAAAGCACACCGATGCGTTTAAAAAAAATAGCACCGGTACGCACCTATTTCCCAATTTAAAAAAAATAAAAACGAATTCAACCAACTCGGTGCTCTTATAAAAATTAGAGCACCAATGTTTTTAAATAGAAACTGCACCATTGCATTAAAAAAAATAATCGCATTGTTTTAGGATTTCGAAAAAGAAAAAGAAAAAACTGTATCATTTCAGTGCACTTTTTATATATTCACACCAATGCACTTGACTATCGAATGCACCAATGTGCGCTTAAAAAAAACTGAGGTTTTTTTTTAAAAAAAAAATTAAAAAACGAGTGGCAATTGATTTTTCAAAATCTAATTTCATAAAGTCTTTTAAATAGTAAAAAGTTATTCACCATTTCATTATCTTACAAAAATTTCAAGTGAGTGATTTGTAAGAGAGATATATCAGGAGTATTATATGCAGCGACAAAATTCTTTGGAGCAACAAAACTATTCAGAAGATCAGAAACTGAAAGGTATGGCGATTCACTCAAAAACCTGCATAGTAAAAATTTAAAATTTTGTTGTTTATTTTACTAATAAAAATTTTTGCAATTTCTGTTATGGTTTGATTAAAAGAGAGATAATTTGCAAGAGAGACATATTGAGAGCACCTTGGAGCTGCAAAATATTTTGAATCTGCCCGAAAGATCAAAAGCTGAAAGGTATGGTGTTTCACTCAAAACCTTAGATAGCAAAAATCTTAAATTTTACTATTAAAATATTTTACAATTTTTGTTAGATTTATTCACAATTCATAAAAAATTAAAAACGCTATATAATAAAAAATTACTATATATTTTATTAATTTTTTTACTATCTGCTGTCCTTTTTAAATTTAATTAAAATTCAACAAAAAACAAAAAAAATTCAATACTTACCTTAAACCCTTGTTTCTTCCTGCAAAATTTCACTTTAGGGTTTAACTTCCTCTACCACTTCACAATTAAGGTTTTTCCATTTAGGAATTTTAGAATTAATGGGTTTGTGTACTTACTATATATAGGGCATTTGACATGTAAAGTAGGGGAATCAATTATTGAATTAGATCCAAACCCTGTCGACCCTCTATGTTTTTTTTTTTTAAACGACAATATGTTCCTCGGTGCACCATCTATAATATAATGCACCGATGCTTGCTGTGTAATACAACACACCTATATATTAAAACACTCTATTCTGTCTAGTTTGTTAATCGTTTCTCCCGGGGTAATATAACGCACTAGCGCGTCCCTTCCAAATAGCACGGTAAATCATTTTGGTATAGTTATCCTTACAAATCACACCGTAATAATTTAAAATTATTTTTAAAAATTAATTTTCCATGATGGTGCTGAACAATTAAACGCCCAATGTGTTTAATGTTTTAAATGCACCGGTGCGTTTATTTAGATAAACACATTGATTACCAGATCTTTTTTTGCTGAAAATCATTTGATTTATTTGTAAAATATATTTAATGGATTCCATATTAAATGCCACAAGTTATATTGATAAAAAAATATCTCAGAAGGTATCAAGTATCAAAAATACCGATAGACACAATGATATCACATAAAAGAAACAGAGAAGGCAAGTTCATTGTAATTTCTTTACAAAATTAATATGTTTGGACTATATGTAAGTTTAATTAATATGTATTGGTTGGTGTGTGTCACGCGGAGCCACAAAGTGAAAAAGGTCGGTAATATTATTTCTAATATAAGTGCAGAAGAGCATAAAGGCCTGATAGAAAAATTGTAGAATGATGAATCCGGTGAATGAAAAAAATACTATTTAATATGAGTTTTTTTTTTTTTTTTTTAAGTTTCATTAATAATATGCTTAAGAATATTAGTTAACATGTTTCAAATAATCTATTAATTCATATATTTTTAATATTCTACAGAGAGAAACAATGAGGGAAAAGATCAATATCGTTCTAAGAAAAGAAAAATTATAGATTATGTTAATGACGATGAATTGGTTCTTAGCTCATCTGGAGTGGTGCTAGAGGTTAATGAACGGGGGAATTTTATTATAGAACTTTGAGGGATCTAGGGGAACGAATATATAGACATAATTTCTACTTATAATACAAAAATAAATCCAATGATTCTAAAAACCAAATTATATATAAACTACAAGAAGCATTTCCAGATTAGTGGTCAATGAGAAATTTCAAACTTGTAATAGCAAAAATATACAACAACAAAAATGAATAATTCAAAAGGTAATATTCCTAATTGTATAGAATCATTTTTTAGAATTATATGTATAAACTACTACAAACCATTCTTTTATTAATATCAATTTTGTTATATTTAGTTTTCATATATCATTATAAAAATAGTTTATTACTCTTTTCAGGAAAATTATGAAAATCCTAAATGATCAATGTGTTGATATGTGAAATATGTCAGTAGGAATGTCTAAAAAAATGTATAAGGAGATGGCCAAAGAAATGGACAACTATTGCATCACAGGAGGAGCCATCTCAACAATAACATGTTTTAAATGTATGTAATCATGATTGACTTTGTACATATAAAAAAATAGTTTAGCATTAAATATTAATTTTCAAGTATTTTCTTGCAGAAAAGAAAACAAGATAGAGCACATTCATCACATAAAACATGACGAAAATGAAGAAAATGGTCAATTTCAAAGTTTGTGAGTATAAATTGTTAATATTTCCTTATAACAACTCAAGGTTTCATTTTTGTATATTTTATGTTGTTTTACAACAACCATCCTTGAATGTCTTTAAATAGGTGCTAACATACAAACAAGATCCGTCAGAAGAATTGATTGACGCCGGTTTAAATAATTGTTGTGAGTATATGTTGGCATATCAAAAATTAATTATGGAATTTGTAAGTATCTATGTTGTTTTACTTCTCTAAGTTCATAATTAATAGAACAAAAAAATCCTTTATATTAAATCTATGATTTATAATGGGGTTTAAAGCATGTAGGAAACAAATTATGGAACTATGCCAATAAAATATTTGTTACAAAAAGGCATGAAACTTGGTTTTGAAACCGTGTGCGCATTTTTTGAGTCACTTCTTGCTATGGTGCATTGCTATTTGATTTACACTGATGTATATTATTTATTTAAATTTTCATTATTCTCACTAATGTAGATAGTCATTCTTTACACTTTAGTTTTAAGTTTGTATATGAAACTAGAAGATCAAGAAGACAAAAACAATCGATGCAATCAACAAAAAATTCCTCCAAATAACCCAAGTAATGGAAATAGCTCTAGCACTGGCAGCAATTCCAGTGAAGAATGATGATCGATTTGGATATCAATGCAACATGTTTTTGTTGGGCTAATTTATTGACTAAATTAACACAAGTATTTAATTATCAATCCGGGTTTGTAAAACTTGGAGGCAAATCCATTATATATGGACATCAGATATAATCAAGTTTAGAAGATAAAATTTGAAGATTTAAAGAAGTACATATTACAAATATAAACCTATTTTAACAATTTCTAATTCATTTATGTAATATATGAGGGAAGAGGCTCCTAACTTAGGAGAACCAGGTTGTCCTTCTTTACAATACTACTTTCATGAGGATAAATCAAGAGCACTAATTAACAATGGATTATGATGCAGAAGATGTAAAAGAAGAGGCTCCTAACTAAGAAGGTCCAAATTGTCCTTCTTCACAATCCTACCATATCACAATCACCATTGCTTCAAATGAGAAATGCATAAATAACTTCAAATGAGAAGTGGAGAATGAAATTCAGTTTTAGTTCACGATCAAATAGAAGGGGAATTTAACTTAAATTCCTTTGTGTCCCTTCATATGTAGATTAGAATTAAACCAGTATTCATTCAACAATCATCACACATCTAAATACATTTGAAACAAAAACTAGTCTATGAAAACTATGAAAATTGAACCAAGAAGTATACTTAGCTTGGTGTGGGGGCCCTCCACCCTTGCCTTGCACACTTGAAGAAATCTCAGCTACAACAACTTCAGTAAATCAACCAAGCATGAACAACAAATTGGAATGAAACAAGTTCTTCAAATTAGCTCCCAACTCAAATTATACGAAAGTTACATACAAATTCCATTTCAAAAGACATCAAAGTCTTGGCTTTAAATAGAGGTTTAATGAAACAAACTGATCTATATTATCTCTAACACTCATATCTACTCATATCCACCTATCTAAGTCGAACTCATCCAATTCATCCCAAGAAATATGGTCAATTCCATAAAATCTCAAAACTTCCCTATTTCCTAGGGATTTTCTGGTGACTAGTCATGTTTGACCAGCCTTGACCGGGCCTAATAAAGCTTGTTCTAGCTGAACCAAGTGGAGTTCACTTAGTCCTAGTTCCCAAGCTATCCATCCATGCATCAAACTCGAGCCCAAGTGTTTTGCAAACATGTCATCCACATAGCTATTACGGGAATTTCTGATTCAGTCCAAAATTGCACTTGAAACTCAATTTTCATAAAAACTTCTAGAAATTGCAAAATTAAAATTACACACCTAAATATGCATAAAATACATCAAAATGAGATGGATGTGATGGAAAATGGATGGAAAATATAAGGACTAAGTAGGTTTCCCTAAGCAAAAATAGACCAAAACTGAGGGCCAACATCTCCCCATTGCTGATCTTCAAGCATGTCCTCATGCTTGTCTTTGTCTCATTGATCTTCTGCCTCTGTATGATGACCTCCCTTACTGTTCTACCGATGGCTCTGTCCCTTGAAGATGAAACTTTCTCTTGAGCTACCTGTAAAAGGATATCTATGCTTTCATGTACGTCTTCTCTTTTCTTGTGGATGACTTTCTTTACCAATATATCATTCTGGATGAGCAGCTTCAGACGACAAAGAAAACTTGAATTTTGCAATACATTCCAACACAGGATTCATGTCCCTCTTAATTCAACAATTTTACTCAAAGGATCCAATATCCAGTTGCCCTTACTTCTCACTAAAAGAAGCAAATTCTTTTATGTCTAGGCTTTCACTTTCAATTTAGCCACTGGTTTACCCATGCAATTGACAAAATATGGGTCAAAAGAACCATACAAATTTCTCAAATATAAATGCATTTGATAAAATTGTTCGCATGAAGTCTAATTAGGCTCATTCTGAAGAAAACCCATGTTTTCGTTTTTCAATTTTCATTTTATTTTACTTAGAAAAAGGCAACGAAAAACAGTGGCTTTCAAAAATCGAAATGCCTTTCTAAGATTGAATGATCACTCAATTTGAAATCAATTTTTTTCTCTTCAAATTTTCTTTAGTATCCTGCTTACTTTTTTTCTAATGCCCTTGATAAAGAGATGAGACCAATCCTCAAAAATATGAAGTTACTGCTTCCGCAAACACAAAGCTTTGATATAAAAAGATTATAAAAACATAATAAACATGTTTTTATTAGTCTATTTCTTATAGTCTATCCTCTATTTCAACAAAATTAAAAAAAACTCTTTTGTCTCTGTCTTTGCAGCATCTCTACTCTGTTCAATTCATCATGTAAACCAGGATTTCATTAGCATCATTTTTGATTCACTGTTCTCTGTACAAATTATCATGCAAGCCTAATCTTCAACGTTGTATGAAAGGAGGAAAAAGAAATGATTTTCAATTCTGCCCTAATTGTCTCAGTTCTAAAAAAAAAACTTATTTCAACAAAGAAACAAGCGGTCGACCCCTTCGAACAATACTTAAGAGAGAATTTTCCTTTGTTTTCACAGTATCCAACCCCTGTTTGACAACAACATACAATACAATCCCCTATAGCATCCCTCAAAATTCATCTATTTACACAATATACATTCTCGGTTACACACTACAGTTCTCTTTTAATCAAAATCATGCAATATATATCCTTGTGTAACAATGGAAACAAACGTATCGACCATACCAATCCTATGTCATGAAACAACACTCAAAAAAACGCATCCTCAGCTCTAAACAATAACATTTTGTCTCCTCTACTATACAAGGTCATTTTTATACAAAAGCTCTGTTTCGACTTTGCCAAATACGCATATGATCCCAGAGATATTTGAATGATGTGGTGTGCATGCGAAATATGGTTGGAATGCCTGCAATATAACCCTTGTAACATCATTTAAAAAAAACCTCCTCACAATACACAACCCCTGCTTTACATAATACAACCCAAAAACTATGTTTCTGCAATACACAATCTTTACAAAACTCTGTTTTTGTTTTACAAAACACGCATATGGTCTCAACACTCCGTTTTAATGATGCATTTGGCATGCAAAATGTGGTGAAATGATGCATTTTTCGCATAGATGTACTCTACATATCATTTTGCATGATTTACGTGCTTTAATCAACTCCTTAATTTATGCAATTAAACCTATGAACAGATCTGTTTCCTATCACATGGTTGTTTGCTTCATTAATGCACTGATGTTCATCTAACCCTCACATTTATTATCTTTGGAATCATGGTGTAGTTTACCTGGCTAATGGCGAGTTCTGAGGATTGTTTATTGGCGCTCCATATTCCTTTATCTTAGTTTTACGCTGATTGCGTTATCCCGAGATTCTGGCAACCAAATGGCTGTATTTCATATCATTTGTTGACTGTGCAATTCATGGAGTTTGTTGGAGTGCTTTAATCCACTCGGCGAACAGAAATTTCAGTTTTCAACTCATGTTAAAACTGATGCCTCTTCTCCTATTTCTTTCACTACTCCAGCTTATTCAATTATAGTTCCACGTTTTTTTACTTAGCATTTCTCCCTACGTTTTTTATGGCTCCAGTCTTTTTTCATGCGGTGAAAGGCTCAATCACTGAGCTGGGTTGCATTTTAATCATGGAAAATAACATTACAGAGTTTGTTTAAATGTAGTTTGACTTGTTTTTTTTTACCTTCCAAGTCATTTTCTGTTCTGCGTACCTGTAGCTGCCATGGTTGCGTCCTTCGCCTCTGCTGTCAAAACGTTTTGCTTCTCTCAACTGCACATCTACCATCTTTCCTGAGCCTTAAATGGCTGTGATGGGAAAGAAATTTATGGCTCTGAGCTCACCAATGACAGAGCTCTTCTCTGCTGAACGTATAGGGTTCATTTCAAAACGTTTTTACAATTGACTGTAGTTGTACAGGGTTTTTTTTTTTTGCTGTTGTTTTTAAAATACGGTTGACTGTTTTGTAGCTCTTGTAAAAACGTTTTACTTTCCACAAGGTTTTTTCCAAAATGTTTTTACCATTTACTGTTGTCTGGTTGTGCTCTGACCGGAATGCAATGTGGCTCTTTCGCTGCGTTTTTTTAAAAACATTTTGACCCACTTCCTATACTGGTACGCCATGCATAACCATCAAACTGATAATTGGAACTGTGTTTAAACTTTTTCATTGTTAAATATTTTCATTATGCTGTATGAACGCAAGTGGCTACACATTTCTCCACACAGGGTTTCTTTCTGCGTTTATTAGGCAGTCTGCTTCGTAATTTTATTCTTTCCACGGCTCGGATATCCTTCTACAGCCCAGAGTATCGTCTACGGCTAATAAGCATTGCTCACATCATTTCATAACTACGTAATTTTTTAAAAGTTCAGAACTGCAGACTTTTTGAAAACTTGACCGTGATATTGAGGCTGCTGTAATAGAACTACTTATACCATGTTGTTGCCACCATCTCATATTTGAATTCATCTTTGAAGCCATCCTTCTATTCTGTCAAAAAAAATGCGTTTAGCAACCAACAAAATAGTTTTTGAATAGATTTTGACTGTTTTTCACATGCAGCAATGTCTTTCACTTGCGTACTTGTGGTTGCTTATGTTTCACTACGTTCTTGTCATTCCATTTGCCATCCTTATTACATTGCCCACATTCTTTAACATTTCATCTTTCAATCATAACCACCCTCATTACGCTGCCCATACTTTAGTTTGTTTGCATCATAATTCCATGGCCTTCGTTGCATTGTATTTCCACCATATGAACCATGTACTCATAAATCATTTCGATTTAATGGCTTCCATAATGTGCATGTGTGCTATTTACTACAATGTATTTCCATAAGTCTGTGATGATAATAACCTTACCCCATCATATTTCCATATACTTGCCACCGTATCGTATTGCATGCATATATTACTAATAGCATTTCTTCTTATGCGCCATGATAAGGTTTAAAGGCTTTGCAATATGTACATCTCTTATATCTCCTATGTTGTTTTAATATCGTTTTAATTTTAAAATGACCATTTAGGTAATGTTTAAAATTACTTCCATGGGACTAATGCTTGCTTTGTTTGTGCAGGTTCAACTTTTTAAATCCTCACTTTGATCCATTTTGCTTTATGAAAAAATACTTAGGGTTAGGGTTATGAAATGAATATGGAATGTAGGAAATAAATATAGGTAAATAGAGAATGATATTTAGGGTTATGAAATGTTAGGGTTACAGAATGAATATAAGATGTACATATGTACATTGGATTAGGTATAAGGTAAATGTAGTAGGATGGACATAGGCTAATGGGTATAGAACGAGGAAAATGTGATGAATATAAAATATGCATTCAGGTATTAACTCAATTTTAACAAAGTCTAGAAATTTCTACAAAAATGTAAATTTGCAAGAACAAAATTGTGCACTTACGATACTTGTACTTCCCTGTAATATTGGATGAATGTTGTTGTTCTTTAACAATATTGGATGAAGTTGTCTTGATTGAATATCGTAGATAGATAGAGCTTATTTATGCTTTATGTTCTAGCATCCTTCATTGATTCTGGTCCATTGCTTGTTGATGTCATTCAGGTCCCTCTGCAATTGATTCATGATAACCAGGTCCCCTCTGTCATGTACATTTTGATGCAATATATACGTGTTTGCTAACATTTCAGGTCCCTCTGCAATTGATTTCCAAATATTTCAGGTCCCAATTGCCAACTAATTTCTGTCGTCAATTCAGCTACACAACTAAGTTTATTTTTGCGAACCTTCCCCCCTTGCTGATGGGAAGACTTGTCCTCAAGTCTTGTTTATTTTGGAGGATGATTCCTGCAAACTTAAACTAAAGAAATGGTAAAACAAAATAGAGAATTCATATTGGCCAAGCTGGTTGGTTTTCCAATATGAATTCGAGTTTGTATTGTGCCACTTTCGTGGATTTTCACAACCAAACTCCTTTATTATTTTTGACCTTTTTCTATTTTTTTTTCTTTTCTGAATGGCGGTGGGGTGTAATGGAGTAGGGCAGTATGAAATCTTATGAAAATAGGTTATATTGAAGTCATGATGTAGCAGTAAGTCTGAATTTCAACATGCTTGGTCATGGAGCTTAACATACAGTATGGATGATGAACAATATGAATTCAAATCATGAACAAATGATGATGGTCAAATCATGAACAATATGAATTCAATATGAAAGGATTCTTTGGAGATTGATGTGACTTGACATAGTACTGAACTTGACTGCTTCTTCTGATGATTAGCTTCATGTCTTTTTGCCTTGATCTTGATCATGTTGTAGGGTTTGTTGGTGTTGTCGGTCAACATCTAAGAGCAAGCATCAAGAGTTTGAGCTTCATTGAATAAAATCAACATCAGGTGAATTTTCACTTTTCTTTGACTTGGACATTTGTATTCATATTCTGAAATATGAATTTAACTTTGAAAATTACTTCATCCATGGAGTTCACTCCTTCATTCTTCCTATGACCTACAAAAACATAGCACTTGCCTGCAATACAAAATTAGATGATGGAGGAAGAGAGGTGTACAGTCTCTCTTCTTCCAATAAACATGTAAATCATTACAATCATTGCTTAGAAAACAAGTCCAAATATGATAGACAAACATAATGCATTTAGTCACCCCTTTGAGGAATGGTGGCCAGCCTAGACCTCCTAGCGATATTTTGTTTACAAAATATTCGTTTGATATCCGATTAGAGTGATTCCAAGGCCAAGTTGAAGCGAATTCATATGGATACCTCCAATATAAACAGGTTTTCAAAATGGTTTAAAATGATATGGTAAAATTATAAGGAGTGCCATATTTGATAGAGCTGCTTGTTTATTTTTAACTAGACCAACAATCACTATTTGAAGCGTAACTTCTTCGATAAAGATCAGATCAATGTGATTATACTTGGAGATTAAAGTAGATTCATTTTTTTTATTTCCAGTAGAAACAGGTTTTAAAATTTCTTAGGCTTGATATCACAAAATTGGTGATGAACAGACCTAGGAGGTAGAGTTTTACTATACTGTTTTGAAGACATGCAGTCACTAAATGTGGCATAACTTTTTCATTTCACCTCCAAATGGGATGATAAAAGTTGTGTCTTAAACTAGACTTGAATATATATCTCCCATATAAACAGGTTTTGAAATGAATATGATTTGATATTTCAAATATGCCAATGAACAGTCAAGACCTAGAATTGTCACCTTGCAGATTTTTCGACAAGCAGTTAGTATTTCAAGAATAACTTTTTCATATGATACCTGATTGAAGTGATTCAAATTGATTTAGAAACTAGATTCCAAGAGATATCTTCCATATGAATTTTCGATAAAAATGTTTCCATTAGACACCTCAAATATAGGCTGTACTAACTCTGTTCTCAACATGTCACTTGAGACCTAGTTTTGATTTTGATCACATTTTTATTTGTGATATAAATTGAAAACTTTAGAATGGATTCCAAAAGTAGGTTTCAAGAGATATATATGATTTCAAAATGATCATGTATGGTTACCCAAAATAGGCTTGTTCTTACTGCATTTTGCCATGTAGTCCTTTCAAATGAATATTGAACAATGATTTGGAGAAATTGTTTGAAACAAATTTATTATGTAAGTCTTATTGTGAATTCATTCTACTTGTTTATTTATTCTATTCTATCCTATTCTATTTTAGAAAAATAATTCATTCTCTCAGATATAGAGAATTCCAGTGCATCCCATTTTCGTAACAAGATCATAAGTAAACTCATATCCAAATTTGAAAAATATACTTCAATGAAATTTTGGACATGAAGATTTATTTGATCAAGATTTGATGAGAAAGAATGTTGAAGAATGGAGTAATGTTGTAACCTATTCTTTAACATCATCTTGTCGTTTAAAATGGATTTTGTATTTTTTTTTTTTTTTTTTTTTTTTTTTTTTTTTTTTTTGGGGGGTTTTTTTTTGGAAACCTAATTTTAGGATCTCTATTTCTAGGCATAAAGAAACATAACTAATAGAAATGTATACTAACTAAATTTTCAGTGTTTTTGTTTATCTTCTATTTGACTATGTTGATAATTACCTCCCTGGCAATGACGCCAAAATGTTGGGCTAATTTATTGACTAAATTAACACAAGTATTTAATTATCAATCTGGGTTTGTAAAACTTGGAGGCAAATCCACTATATATGGACATCAGATATAATCAAGTCTAGAAGATAAAATTTGAAGATTTAAAGAAGTACATATTACAAATATAAACCTATTTTAACAATTTCTAATTCATTTATGTAATATATGAGGGAAGAGGCTCCTAACTTAGGAGAACCAGGTTGTCCTTCCCTACAATACTACTTTCATGAAGATAAATCAAGAGCACTAATTAGCAAGGGCTTATGATGCAGAAGATGTAAAAGAAGAGGCTCCTAACTAAGAAGGTCCAAATTGTCCTTCTTCACAATCCTACCATATCACAATCACCATTGCTTCAAACCAGAAATACATAAATAACTTCAAATGAGAAGTGGAGAATGAAATTCAGTTTTAGTTCACGATCAAATAGAAGGGGAATTTAAATTAAATTCCTTTGTGTCCCTTCATATGTAGATTATAATTAAACCAATATTCATTCAGCAATCATCACACATTTAAATACATTTGAAACAAAAACTAGTCTATGAAAACTATGAAAATTGAATCAAGAAGTATACTTAGCTTGGTGTGGGGGCCCTCCACCCTTGCCTTGCACACTTGAAGAAATCTCAGCTACAACAACTTCAGTAAATCAACCAAGCATGGACAACAAATTGGAATGAAACAAGTTCTTCAAATTAGCTCCCAACTCAAATTATACAAAAGTTACATACGAATTCCATTTCAAAAGCCATCAAAGTCTTGGTTTTAAATAGAGGTTTAATGAAACAAACTGATCTATATTATCTCTAACACTCATATCTACTCATATCCACCTATCTAAGTCGAACTCATCCAATTCATCCCAAAAAATATGGTCAATCCCATAAAATCTCAAAATTGCCCTATTTCCTAGGGATTTTCTGGTGACTAGTCATGTTTGACCAGCCTTGACCGGGCCTAATAAAGCTTGTTCTAGCCGAACCAAGTGAAGGTAGCTTAGTCCTAGTTCCCAAGCTGTCCATCCATGCATCAAACTCGAGCCCAAGTGTTTTGCAAACATGTCATCCACTTAGCTATTACGGGAATTTCTGATTCAGTCCGAAATTGCACTTGAAACTCAATTTTCATAAAAACTTCTAGAAATTTCAAAATTAAAATTACACACCTGAATATGCATAAAATACATAAAAATGAGATGGATGTGATGGAAAATGGATGGAAAATATAAGGACTAAGTAGGTTTCCCTAAGCAAAAATAGACCAAAACTGAGGGCCAACAGTTGTATTTTTTGATATAATTGTCTGTGAAAATCAGACCTTTTGTTTAATGTAATGGACACAATGTGCTAATTGAAAGACAAGGGGTTATCAATAACAATCCTATTTTGTATGACAAAGAGCCTCTTATTGATATACAATAAAATACATTTTAATTTATTCTATTGTTTTATTCAGTGTCGCTGTGAAATGTTACACCACTTATTAAATATATGAATGATTAAATATTAGAATGAAGTGATGTGAAATCCGCTAATATAACAAATTAATCAAAACATTATATACAAATGCATTAATCAAATTTTAATTTATATGAATATTGTTATAAGATATATGTCGATTTTTTGATGAATAACGAATTTAAAAAAATACAATAATTTCACTTTCCAGGTCGATGTTTCCAAAAAAGATAAAATTTTATTCAAAAAATTGATGTGTCTATAACATACAAACACACCAGTGCATAATGTTATATAAAAGCACCGTGACATTATATTTTTGCATGCCCGTTGCCTTTTAAGAAAATGAGAGCATTGGTGCATTTATCTCTTCAAGCACCAGTTCTATTTGAGATTAACGCCGAGGTGCATTTTAATTCTTAACACACCAATGCTTTCATATAAATAAATCCCTGGTCTTACACAATATTATTTCTAGCCTGGTGCATTATGAAAACTAACAACATTGGTCCTTTTGTATAACTAACGCATTGGGGCATTTGTACAAATGATAGACATCAATGATGTAAGTTTAAAAAAAGCACCTATACAACAATTATTTTTTGCGTGCCCCGATGTCGTTCCTTAGAAGAACACCCCAGGTATTTTTTATCTCTTAGCACTGGTGTGGTATATATTACGCACCGATATTCTTTGCATTTAACACCTCGATGCTTTTATTTATGTAGCGCACTAGTGCTAAATTTTTCCATTAAACACACCGCCAAAAAAAACAAAAAAAAAACAAACAAACATCTGGTAGAACCTTTGGCTGCCCAGATTTTTTCAGTTGTAATGAAGTTCCATTAAAACCTCTGCTAAAACATCCACTATCCCAAACAAATGTTTTAACATATGTCTTTTAGACAAATTTTGCCAATTTTATAACACTAAAAACCTTCATTATAACCAACGCTACGAGGTATTTCCCTTGTAGTGGTTGTTACGCCATCTATTATAATTCTCCGAAGTGTAATTACATCTCAAAGTGAACCCACAGATTTAAGAAAAACCCTCATACAAATCAAACCTTTTTCAATGATGGAAAACACCTTACGTCAATGTTGGATATTATTATTATTTTAATTACATTTTATTTTTTCTATATTTTGATTAATAAGTAGAAGATATGGATTATTGTGCGATATAATGCATGTTACTTCTCTCAGTGCAAACACTATTTTTCCTTTTTGAAATAAATTGATTTATTATTGAAGAGAGTGAAATACATAAAAATCTATTATTACATCAACATAACCTTACTCATTGTTCTATTATTTTAACTTTTTCCTTGACGAGTGAAGTTTTCAATCAAATTGCGCTAAACAAAACTTTTCTTCCTAGTGGCACGAAAGAAATTATGAATAGCCATATAATGATCGTGTCAAGTATACCAGTAGAATGATATAAAAATATGCATTTAATGTATCACTTTTCATAAACAACTTAGATGCATTAGGTATTGAATAGCTATATAATATAAAATGTAGAACTTGTTTATTTTAGCAATGTAGTGTGAGCACTTCTCCCCACACTTGGAGACATTTTTCTTGCAATTATCACATCTTAAGGCATTTGGGTATATCATTTTTTCATTGAAGATGGCATAAGGGATGCTAGGTATGTCCACAATGACCACTACAAGGGGTGGGTTGGGAGGCTTACTAGACTCAACAACATTTGGGCAACTCTTGGCTTATTGGCCCTCAATAGGGACTAGAACATGCTTGCAATATCCTTACTTTTATATCTACTCTATAAAAGTTGGGTACTTGTGGGGTTAACTTGGAAAATAAGGAAAAATAAAAACAAAATAGGAAGATGTTTGACCAAACAAATGGTCAAACATATGTTGATTTTTTTATTTTTATTTTTATTTTTTGACTTTCATGGTACGATGTATTTCAACCATAAAAAATTAGTTGAAGAATATATCATACTTTAGTTAAGATTTATCTTGATCCAAAAAGTGCATGAATTTTCTCTAATAAAAAAGAAAAAAGCTAGAAAAGAAGAAAATATGGATTTCTTTTGGCTTTTTGGTTTTCAGCTGTATGGTTTTGGTTTTTCCTTGGATGCATTTCATAATAAATTCAGCAAGGAATTGTTTAATAAACAAATTTTGTACATATTTAACATGGAAAATAAGTGTAATCATAAAATAAAACAAGATTTCATATGATACTTCAAAATGGGAAGAAATAAGA
The DNA here is from genome assembly GCA_000404065.3 of Pinus taeda. Taxonomy (NCBI): domain Eukaryota; kingdom Viridiplantae; phylum Streptophyta; class Pinopsida; order Pinales; family Pinaceae; genus Pinus; species Pinus taeda. Next base: position 133,934 of record APFE031146919.1, on the reverse strand, counting down.
AACTCATTCAACTAAAGAGAGCAAAAAGAAGTGCATGAGATATGAGGAGGAACATGGTAATGGGTAACAAAAAGTTTAAGACTATGAAGAGAAACAAGATAATGAGTAGCAATGGGGTTTAATAGTTGATATGAGGAGCATGAAGGTGAAGAGAAAAGGGACATTAGGAGGAACATAACAAGGAGAGGCATAGGGGATTACGAGATGTAGTCTTCTATGACATTAACAAGCAAGAATAAACAATAATATAAGATAATCAAAATCAAGGGAGTTATCTCAATAAGCCAATGTTCATTCTGTCATTGCTGGAGATGCTTCATAATGCCCTATTAGTCATTACTCATGGAAAAATAGTGGAAACAATATAAATATATACAATTTATCCCATTATGTATGATAAAATATTTTGAACCCTTGCTTATAAGTTTTGTATTTTAAAATATTTTGAATGTGTAATATGTTAATTATTTTTGTGTTGAGTTTAAGTGCATAAGATCATTGCATATATTTTTCAACAATATTTTAAAGGTGCTTGTAATTTTTATAATATATAATAAAAATGTCACCTATATTATTAGAGGGGTCTCTAACACATTGTCATAATAAGCATGATGTCAGGAATATGCACTATTTTCACGATCATTGTGCATTTTTTTTAGTATCATTGTTACCTCTATTTATTGAAAATTATAGCTTAGATAGGAACTTCTACACAGGTTCAGTGTGAACATGCAAGACATAGTTCCATCCATTTTTGAAAGGTAATTCTATTTTAGGAAAAGTAGTTCTATTTCGTAGTTCAATTTAGTAAGAAAATGTGAAAGTCTTATATTTAGTAGTTGGGTCTAAAATTGAATCTCATGGATGGCTTAGACTAGGAGAAATATTAAAAATAATTTCTTTTCTAAAAGTATAAAGACAAGGCAAGATAGGGTTCTTAACATACACTTGAGTAGTTGAATAAGTTGAGCGATAGAGAGGGGGGGTGAGCGAGCAATGGAGAGATAGTCATTTCCAATAGCACACAGTCTCATACAAAAATTATGTATAGTCCTATGGACATTAGTACAATTATATAGGTAGTACCATATCGATTTGTATAATTATATGAAATTCATATAATACCCCTACAACCCATAAAACAATGTCATCTAGTAGGGAACTATTGTTGCTATTTTTTCCAACAACTACCTCTCCAATAGCTTGTAGAAGCTCAAATTCACAATGATTTTTGTAACTGTGCAATGTTGTTTTTAGGGAAGCATGTGGAGGTTTCCTTGTAGAGTTTTTTAAAGGAAAACAAAATTTTATTTGAAGGAGTAATCACGTGTGTGTTAAAAATTGATTTTTTGCTTCTGCTATTTAATTTCTAGCTATTGCATGATTAATACTACAGTCTAAAATTTGATATCATCATTCACGAAATTCAACAATATGCTCTTTTGATTTAGATAATAATTAAATTAGTCACGTATGGCTTGATAATCCACATGGTATTAGAGATTGATATTTGATTGATATTCTCGAGGTTTTGCAATAGTAAATATATTGTAGGAAGAAGTACCAATAGTACAAGAATTTGAAAGTTTTATTTCTGATTTGGGAGATTATATAATACATAATTTCCAAGACAATAATGTACATTCCATTTGAATCCTTAAATTTAATGGCATGGAAAGTGCGGGTTACACTCTTACTAAAAATGAGTGATATTTGAGATATTGCCAATGGAGTTGTGAATCTTCCTACGAAGTAGTTAGATTTGGAAGAGCAAGAGGATGACTTTGCATGCCATAAAAGGCCATTTTATCCCTTATATATCCAAGAAAAATGCATCGAAGGAGATATTCGATACCCTACTTAGTGTTTTCCAGAGTCAGAACATAAACCAGAAGATGATATTTTAGAACAAACTCTGATCCATAGAGATGACTAGACCAGACATAGTCACTAGTTACTTTATGAATATGACACAAATGTTGATTAGATTACAGTGGTTGGGGTGAAGGTTGTAGATGCATAGCTAGTAAACATGACATTGAATGGATTTTGAGCTTCATGGAACCACTTGTCAAAGGTATTTTCACTTGGGAAAACCTTCACAACTTTGAGAGGCCTTGAGATCACTATATCCAGGAGGAGACTTAGATGGATTCAAAATCCAATCAGAAGGGTGGTGATGAGAAATCATGTCTATTTGATCAGTCAAATAGTGGAAAAGGAAAAGGAACCAACAAGGATAAGGGAAAGAGTGAGGAGTCAACTTCAAATTTTGAAAAGTAGGACTTAAGAAAAATAAAGTAATTCATTTTTCATGAGCATCATCATTATGCATTACCTTGTCTAGAGAAGAAGTGTAAAGGGAATCAACAATCAAAGTAGGTGGAAATATTTGCAAAAACTCAGATGAATTAGTTTACTACCAAGTTCGAGAAGGATTTCTTGATGATATATTTCCTTTCTACCAATTTGATTCCAAGGGATGTGTGGTATGTGGAGAGTGGGGAATCTTGACATATAAAATCATCCCGATAGCTACTTTCTAATATGAAGCATGAATTAGGAGTAGATGTTGAACTTAGTGATGATTCCAAGTACCTAGTAGTAGGAGTTGACACTCTTCCTTTCTAAATAGAGTCAATTAATTCTTTATATTTTGAATATGCCTTGCTTTGTTAATTTGGTAGCTTAGTGACAAATTCTAACCACGGGACTAGATTCCTCTTTTCGAGAGGACCAATTTTGACTATTGAAACACTCAATTTGGATAATGGAAAGTCATTTACTTTTGAAGAAAAGGACACGTGTGCAAAAGGATAGGTTGGCCCTAACAAGAAAATGGGCACCCTTGGAATCCTATAAACACAAGTGACCTCAAGCTCACTTTGACATCACCAAGAATCTACTTCTTCTCTTCTTCATTGATTGGTTCACATAGGTTTGAGGCTGGGTCACAGATATTGGTTCGTACATGTCTGAAATTGCAAGGTCCAAAGCTCGCATATGTGTTTAGGGTTTTGGTAGGAAATTTTTTGTTACAACCATAGGAACACAAGCTCATCTGTGTAGTTCAAAGCTCTCAACAACACACATACATCTTCCTCCATTTAGTTGGGCTCTAGGGTTACAATTTGACATTTGAACATAATTGACCACATATAAGAGAAGTTGTCTCTAATAAGTAATAATGCTGGTAACATATTTCTTAATGTTGTGAGGCTAATTTTGTTGGATGATTTTGTATTGGCTCATTGTACCCTCTACTGAACATTTTATGAAAGTCTAATAGAAGAAGAATTTGAAAGGGTTTTCCCCATAGTGGGTTTTTCCCTGGTCATTTGATCGAAAATCTGGTGTCTCTTGTTGATGTGTTGATTGTCTCCTTTGTCATTGCATTTCTGTTCTATCTTCAATTATTATTGATGATTGGAAATATTAATTATTGTTGAAATATTCTAATTGAATCAACATAGAGCAGTGTGAAGTTTAACATGGTATCAAATGTAACGTGAAGGACAAACCCAAAAGGAGACAAAAATTGAATCAATCATTTTTGGAAAGTTGAATGAGCCCATCTAATCAAGTCAAGATGTCTTCCTCTCACTTCAAGGAAAATGAGAAGTTGGGTGACTCATCTAACTTTTCCCCTTGGAAGATCAGGTTGGTGATAGTTGATAACAATGATGTTTTGGAATACATTCAAGAAAATGTATTTAAGCTTCTGGAGAATGCTTTAGTTGCTACTAAGAAAAAGTAAATGAAAGGTGAGTTAAAAGAGAATCAAATTATAGTTGATGGTTTGCAAGATAATTTACTTGCTTATGTTGGGAATTGGAAAAAGTCTAAGGACATGTATTGTTATGCTCTTGACCTGCTAGAAATCCAGAATACCATAAATATGAATAAATATAGCCTAGAACACATAATTATCACATGAAATGAGAAAAACTACAAAGTATTTTATTATTCAAAAATAAATTCAATGTTCACTTGCCTCTTCGAGGGGACAACCTCTAGTAGAGTAGATCTCAATTACAATAAGACTCGATGATATTTACCTTACTAACTAAGACTATTTATAGCTAAATGACATCCACTTACAATCATTAATGCAGGCTTTATTGACTCTCTAACTAACTATGAATCTGAGTCGACTCATTGGGGGACCCTAACATGCCCTCCCCCATCAAAAGCATCCTTTTTCTCAAGGCTGAAGCTGCGGAAACTACTGAAGAATAGTGGATGGTTCCCATTTCGCATCTTCTAGAGAGGTGTATTTCCTCTTGATGAGGACTTCCTTGATCGTGCGGATGCAAAGATGTCTATCACGAGTATCGAGGGCCTATTCTAGTCAGAGACAAAGTGAGGCTTCCTCATCAAATTCACGTAGAATTGTTTGAACTATGCAATTGTTCCCCACCACTTTATTGAGGCATGATACATAGAAGACCAGATGGATTTTTGGAGTAAGTGGCAAGACCGATTTGTAGGTGATTGCTCCTATGCGTTGAAGTATTTGATAAGGTCCATATAATTTGGTGCTAGTTTCTGAGCTTGATGTAGATTATATTTGAGGTGAGCTATCATGGTGGCATGGTTCTGTAGGAGTTGATCAACTGCTTGTACTTTAGAACATCCAGGGATATAAGAAATAGGTGAAGGTGGGAGTTGGCCATATATTGCCTCATAGTGAGTCATCTTGGTGGCTTCATGACACCATTTAGTTAAAGGTAGCCACTATACCCATTGATGCTACTTTTATGAAGTGAAGCACCTTAGGTATGTCTCCAAACATTTGTTGACTGCTTCTATTTGACCATCACTTTGGGGATGATAGGCGGTACTTAGTTGGAGTTTTGTGGCTTGTAGCTTGAAAAGTTATTGCAAATTTGCTAGTGAAATTGGGGTCTCGATTAGACACAACGGAAGTCGGCATGCCATGCAACTTAAATATCTAGTCCAAAAAAACTTGAGCCACCAAATTGGGGGTAAATGGATGTGGTAGAGCACAAAAATGAGCATATTTAGAAAGTCTGTCCACAACCACTATGATGATTGATTTGTTTCCTAACTTTTGGAGACAAGTAATGAAATCCATGGAAACATCTGTCCAGACAGAGGTAGGGAGTGGCAATGGTTATAAGGTTCTCAGTAACTTGACTGTTTCCTCTTTGTTGTGTTGGCACACATCGCATTCAACTACAAAAGTAAGAATGTCATTTTTCATGCCAGTCCATAAGAAAAACCAAGTGTGTGAGAATAAGTCTTCTGAAAGCCTGAATGTCCTGCAATTGTAGATGAGTGCAGCTAGTCCAAGATGTGGGTTTTGAGGGTGGATTTCGGTGATATAAATACTTGATCCTTGTAGCGAAGAATATCATCCTTCCAAGAGTAGCCGACCAACGAATTAGGATCTTCTGTCAAGTTATTAATGAGTTGGGAAAGAGAGGGGTGGGAGAACCATTCCTTGTGAGCCTCTTCAATCAAATCTGGTATGGGTAGAGATATTGATAGCAGGATGCTCTCATTCTCAAATTTGCGCGATAAAACATCAACTACTACATTGTCACACCCTTTCTTATAAATTATCTCATAATCATATCCTAACATTTTGGCAAGCCATTTATTTTTCTATGGCGATGATAAACATCGCTCCACAAAATATTTTAGGCTTTGATGGTCTGTGCAGATTTGGAAACATTGCCCCAACAAGTATGGCTGCCAGGTGTCTACTACATGTAAGATGGCCCTCATTTATTTCTCATAAGTAGATTGAACTAGATGTTTTCCACTGAGTTGATGGCTGGTGAAAGCCAATGGTCTACCTTCTTGAATTAATACCATGACAATACATTCAATCACAAAATATTTTGTGAAGTCTCGTAGGGCCAATACAAGAGTGGAACACATGGCGTGTTTGAGAGCCAAGGAGGTCTGCTGAGCTGCAACATTCCAGAGAAATGATTTTTTCTTGAGAAGATTAGTGAGGGGTCAAGCAATGCGACCATAATTGTAGACAAATTTGCGATATTAGTGAGTGAGACCTAAGAATTCCCTCAAACTCTTCAATTTTTTTGGTTGGGGCCAATCTTGCATTTCTTGAATCTTTTTCGGATCAACCCTCACTCCTTCACGACCCACAATATGTCCCAAATACTTAACTTCTTCCATGCCAAAAGAGCACTTGGATAATTTGACAAATAATTTGTGATATCGGAGAAGTTGCAATATCTGGTCTACGTGATGAAGATGTTTGTCCCATGTTATGCTGTAGATGAGAATGTCATCAAAGAAGACTAACAAAAAATTTCAGATATATGGTTTAATTAGGTGGTTCATGAGACTTTGAAAAGTAGATGGAGCATTACAAAGACCAAATGGCATGGCTAGGAATTCATAATGGCCTTCATGAGTTCGGTAGGTAGTCTTGTGAATGTCTACTTCCTTCATGCATGTTTGGTGATAGCCCGAGTGGAGGTCTAGCTTGGTAAAGAATTGAGCACCATGCAATTCATCAAGCAGATCATCAACAACCATAATAGTAAATTTTCCCTTGATACTGAGCTTGTTGAGGGCTTGAAAGTCCAGACACATGCACCATTCTCCATCTTTCTTTAGAGCCATGCCTAGTGGAGATGAATAAGGACTGATGTTGGGACAAATAACACCAACTTCAAGGAGTTCCTTGATGATTTTTCCAATTTCATTCTTTTGGGAAAAAGGATATCGATATGGGTAGAAATTAGGTGGTTGGGCCCTTAGGACCAAAGGGATGCTATGATCATGTTCACCCCTAGAGGGTGGAAGATCTTTAGGTTTTTCAAAGACCCACTAATGGTGATCTAAGACTGGTTGCATCTTAGGATGAATAGGAGGTGTAGTGGATTAAATGACCTCGATGGAATTAAATTGGGTGGCTACTCCATGATGGCCCTTTTTAAAAAGCTTCTCCATTCGATGCGAGATGATGATAGTAGGAGCACCTTTCTTGAGTTCCCTTAATGTATGAATGCGGTCATTATGCTTAATGCTCATATATAACTCTTGGAAATCCATTATGATAGGGCCCAGTGTGCAAATCCATTCAACACCCAGGACAATGTCACAACCACCCATTTCAATAGAAAACATGTGGGTCTTTAGGTGGTAGTCTCCCATTTGAAGCTTAATATTTTCACAATGACCTTCACATTTCATGGTTCCCCCATTAGTGATAAGGACTTGGAAATTAGATATCCCCCGGACAAAGAAATGAACAACTTATGCGAATCTCTTATGGATAAAGTTATGAGTGCTAACACTATCAATCAATACCACTACTGGTTGATGTTTAATAAAGCCTCATATTTTGAGAGTCTGAGGTGAAGAAATGCCAAGCAAGGCATGTAGTGAGATAACCGACTCATTTGGTGTAGCTGTGAGGTCATTGTCAGTTGGGGTTTCCTCTACTTCGTCCTCGGAAACCTCAAGGGATGGAGCTTCCTCTACAGAGATGTTATAAGTAGCACCAATTTGAAATAGTTTTGGTTCCTTGCATTTATGTCCAAGGGAGTACCTGTCATCACAGTAGTAGAACAATCCTTGTTTTCTTCTTTCGACTCTTTTTGCTAGTGACACCTTTTGAACATTAAGTGTTTGGGTGGGGACCTAATCCTGGGTGAGGCGCACCTTGGCGATAAAATTTGGACAATGGGGCTAGGCATTTAAGGCGATTTCCACATCTAAGGCCTTGCTGCATGCATTCAACCAAGTAGCTGGGTGGTGCATCCAGACATGGGCTTGGATGGCTTCTTTTAGGCCACTGATGAAACACTCCAAGTAGAAGTCATCTCCGAGACCATCAGTTCTGATGGCCAATTTCTCGAAGGATGCAATGTAGTCCTTTACTGTACCTGTTTGTTAGGGTTTAGTGAGATGACCCAAAAAATTAGATTCTCGGTCAAAGAAATCACATATGGATTTTGAGAACATGTTCCAAGTTACTCTCCCTGGATAAAATTTCTTATGCCACTACCACCATTGCCATCTCTATTGGTCCAAGTAAAGGGCTCCCACATTTAGTGTAGTTTCATCTTTGCAGATGTCATTAAGGAAGAAATACTATTCCATTTGTGCTACCCATACTGTACGGTTAGAGCCATCAAATTTGTACATGTCCATCTTGGGTGTCCAGTGGTTGGAATGGTGGAAATTACCATGGAATTGAATGTGATGGCTAGATCCTCCTTCTATGTGTGCATCAACACTAGGATCCTCCCAATGAGACTTTGTTATAAGTTCTGTTAGTCGTGAGAGTTGTGTGTTAATATTGTCCATATTGTTATGGAATTCTTCGAACCTTTTTTCAAGGTGTTCGACCCTCTCAGAAGCCATAACTTGAGATATGGTACCTAGAATTCACCACCTCGGTCAATTACTTAAGAGTAGTATTCTTGGAAAGAGGGGAACTCGGGAGTCTAATGGCATGGGTCACTTGAAGTCAATTCAAATTTTTTTTTGGGACCGTAAAAAAATTGGGGGCTTACAAGTGAATGGTACCACTACGACCAGCTCATCGTCTTGAAGCTTATGGGCTAAGTCTCTTGCAAGTGTCCTGGGATGGTATCAAACCTTTTTTTTACTCTAGGTGTTTTAATCTCTGCTGATCAATACTACAGTGGCCAAATTTTAGAAAGCTTGATACTGCCCAATTTCCAGCGAAAATCGGGCTTGGACTGTAGTAACAGAAACCCAAAGGTATTGGTCCTACCAAATATGATGCGACAATCTGATTTGGACTATGGAGACCAAAACCCTCACTGCACAACAATTTGATTTACACTATGAAAACTCCAATTGTTGAATTTGAGTTATACGATGATGAGAGAACCCCAACTGTTGGATCTAATCTAGAAGATAAGGTAGAGGCTGATGTTCAGATAGTAAAGGGAACCATGGTCAAAAAGGAGTGTGAGGTGCTACAGATCGTGATATACGTAGGTGTCCAACAATAGTACTCGACTCAATCTTTCAGGGTGATAACTAAGGAGGATCGATCGTACCCTTACTCGTACTACCCGACTACCCTATTGTATGTGCAAGTCATCTCCCCGAGTGCCATTCTTAGTGTAATGTAGTAGCAAGATGGATGATAGATTATCTAAGGTTAGGTTTCAGGCGAGCCTAGGGGGCTTTCAATATACCTGAGGTTACGTGGAAGTGCAGTTCATGCGCAGTTCTGTCTATTGTGCTACTACTCAAAGGGGTACCCACAGGGGTTACAAGGGAGTCCAACAAGCATGACCACCTCTTGTAGTTCCTACGTGCATGCCTCCCCAAATCCGCAGGTTTATGTGCTCAATGACAGATGTCGTGGTTTAAAGATGTCAGAAGAGGTCTCTATCCTAAAAACAACTCTGCGAAAATTGGAGGTACAACTAGCCCTGGAAAGTGATCTAATACCACTTGTTATGATCTCGAAATGTGAGAAATCAAAAATACCAAAAATACGAAGAAATATAGCCTATAACATAGAATTATCACATGAAATGAGAAAAAATGTAAAGCATTTTATTATTCATAAACATATTCAATGTTCACTTGCCTCTTCGAGGGGGCAACCTCCAGCAGAGCATAGCTTAATTGGAATAAGACTCGATGAGAATTCCCTTACTAGCTAAGACTATTTATAGATAAATGACATCCAAAACCCTAACTACTAGTGGTCCCTTACATAACATGGGTTAACCACTTTAATTATTAACTATGGCCTGTTTACAACTAGCTGTGGTCCCTTTTCTCTAATGTGGGTCATCCACTTACAATTATTAATGTAGGATTTATTGACTCGCTAACTAACTATGACTCTGACTCGGACCATTGGGCTTATTACATAAATAACGGGGTCAGGGTTGGAACCTAACATGTATGATAAGTTAATTGAAATGTAGGAAGTAAACAATTTGAATTAAATCATCTCCTTGAAATATCAACTCAAATATATGAAGATGAATAAAGGAGAGTGTGAGCAATCCTACATAATGAGGGTATGTCATCTTAGAGATCATATGCAGAGAGTTTGGGAAACTATACCTGATAGGGAATTGGTGATTGTGACCCTTAGACATCTTCCTCCTCTTTGGGAAACCTTCATTACCACTATAAGAAACAACAATGTGGTCCCATTATTTGATGATATCATTGGAAAACTCACTCAAGAGGAATTAAGGATGGTTTCTAGAGGCAAGATAAAAAATCATGAAGAAGGAGAGCCCACTACATTCATCACTCATGACAAGAAGAAGAAAGGAAAACGAGGTCCATCAAGTTTAAGAAAGCCTCCTCCTCAAAATTCAAATAGAAGGAATGGAAGAGTCAAGGAATCATTGCACATTGAATCTACGATCGTCATAAGAAAGGTGACTATGCTCGAGACTGCACTTGAGAAGAACAATGGTCCTCACTACAACATTAGAAGCAACAATAACATGTTTAATAATAAAAGAAGAAGAGATGATCAGAGGAATGATCGTAATGTAAGAGATGAAAGAAGAATACGAGATGCTCTAAGTGATCATGAAGAAGATCTTCATCCTCAAAAGAAGTATACGAGTTCCTAATCAATCTCAATATGTCCTTATTTATGCACTCACTAGATCCTCTCCTCTAGATTCATGGGACAGTTTGTTGGTTGATAGTGGGGCCACTCATAATTTCTCTGGGTATAAGGAAGTTCTCTCTAATTTGGTGGAGAGGGAGTCAAATTTGAAAATTATTCTTAGAAACAACTCCACTCATCCCATTAAAGGTTTTGGGTATGTTAAATTTCATTTTGATTTTGGGTAATCCATTTTGCTTCATGATGTGATGTATGTGCTAGGATTGAAGAAGAATTTGGTATCTGTATCTGCTTTGGAAGACAAAGGGATGATGATTGCCTTCATGAAGGGAAAATTACTTATTTGTTTGTTGGGAACCCCTATGAGAGATGCATTCACATTGGGATCAAGATTTTAAGGACTCTATAGAGTCACTAGTAGGCCTCTTCTAGCATTGGTCCATGATACTAATCATCTAGGTGAGATATGACACCGAACATTGGCCCATTTGCATTATGATTCTCTTATGAAATTAAAGAAATTGGTCACTAGAGTTATTGATGTTCAAGCCCATCATGATGGAGCATGTCCTAGATGTGCCAGTGGAAAGATGACAAGGGGACCATTCCCCTCTAGCGAGAACAAGAAAAAATACATCCTCCAACTCATTGATTCCGACATATGTGGTTTGATGGTCATACATTCTATTGGTGGCCATCTCCACTACATCAAATTCATTGATTACTTCTCAAGAAGCACATGGATATATTTTTGAAGCATAAGGATGAAGCCTTCGAAATGTTCAAAGAGTTAAAATCTTTTGGTGAAAATCAAACAAGGAAGAAAATTAATATCTTCAAGTCTGACAACAGTGGAGAGTACATTTTCAATGAGTTCATAAACTTTTGCAGGAAGGAAGATATCAAGAAAGAGACGATTGTGCCCTATAATCCAAAAGAAACTGGAGTGGCTAAAAGAGAGAACAAGTTTATTTTAGAAGCCGCTTGTGTCATGCTCCATGATCAAAATTTGTTGAAGTTCCTTTAGGGAGAAGCAACGAATGCTAATGCATATGTTCAAAACAGGGTGCGTCATCAAGCATTGGACAACAAGACCCCCGAAGAAGTGTTCACAGGTGTCAAGCCTGATGTTGGCCATCTCTGTATCTTTGGCTTCCCCATATATTTCCATGTCCCGAAGGAAAAAATAAACAAGATGGAAGCCACATGAAGAAAATGTACGTTTTTTGGATATTGTGAAAATAATAATGCATTTAGAATATATATTCCTGGTCAAAGGAAGGTTGAAATTATTAGGGATATAACGTTCGATGAAGATATTTCCCTTGGGAAAGAAAAGGAGCTTCCTCTACCTCCTCCTCTTGAGAAGAAAAATGATGATATGGATATTTTATATGGTCATTCTGTGCTTGAATCCGAGAGAGACATTGTTGATGATCCCATGGATCCCATGGATCCCATGGACCCCTTAGATCATCCTCCTTGTGACTCTCCTTATAGGAAGAGGCCAATTCGGCTTCATGAGACATTACATGATGATGAGAAACACATTCCTATTCGAATATCATTTAGAGAAATAAATAATCCATGCATGTACCATGGATATGTTGCAACTATGATCACTATGATTCAAGTCGAACCTCCCATATTTGAAGAAGCTGTGAAATAACATGTTTGGAAGGTGGCCAAAGAATATGAATAAATTATGAATAATAATGTATGGGATGTTGTGATGATATTGAAGGGGAAATATGTGGTGACTTTAAAATGGATATTAAGGATCAACCATGGAGTCAATGAAAGCATTAAGAAATATAAGGCAAGGTTCGTGGCCCGAGGATTGTCCCAAAAAGAGGGAGAAGATTATGACAATATATTTGCACCAGTGGCTCGATATACAACCATTCAATCGATAGTTTATCTTTTCACAAGTCAAGGATGGACCCTTCATCAAATGGACACGAAGACAACATTCCTCCATGGCATGTTATAAGAAGAAGTGTACGTTGAGTAGCCACATGTATTTTAAGTATATGATCAAAAGACACATGTTTGTAGGTTGAAGGAGGCATTGTATGGTTTGAAGCAAGTCCCCATAGCATGGTACACATGCATAGATAGTTATTTGGTGAATCTGGGATTCACGAGAAACAATGCTGATCCCAACCTCTACTTCAAGGTAGTCCAAGGTATGTCGTTGATTTTGGTTTTATATGTTGACGATCTATTCTTGACAAGTAGTGAGCCCCTGATGATAGAGTGTAAGATGTAGTTAGCCTCTGAATTCAAGATGAAGGACCTTGGACTTACGCACTAATTTCTAGGTCTTGAGGTGTGACAAATGCTTGGTGAGATTTTCTTTTCACAAGGAAAATATGTTGTGAAGTTGTTGGATATATTTGGAATGACAAAATGCAAGTCCCCACCCACTCCGATGGAAATGAATTTCAAGAAGATATGTGGAGAAGCTACAAGACCCGATTTGGAAAACCCATCCAATTATAAATAGTTGATTTGGGCTTTGATGTTCTTAGTGAACACCTGTCCAGACATATGTAATGCAGTGAAAAAATTAATTCAATTCATGACCGAGCCCATCCATGTACATTGGGTTGCTACTAATCACATTTTGAGATATTTTCATGGGACGATCACTATTGGTTTGAGATATTCTGCTAGAGATATTTGACTTCATGGATGTACTGATGCTGACTAGGTAGGAAACGTTGTCGAGAAAAAGAGTACGTCTGGATGTTGTTTTATCCTTGGATTTTCCATGATATCTTGAATGAGTAGGAAGCAGAAGTTCATAGGATTGAATACCACTGAGGTAGAGTACATTGCTGCTAGCATGGCTAGATGCGAAGCAATTTGGTTGAGGAAGCTCTTTGGAGAGCTATTTGATAAGTTCCTAGACACTATAGTGATATATTGCGGCAACAAGAGGGGGATCCAATTGACAGAGAATTCTATATTTCATGACAAGTCCAAGAACATAGAGATTTGATGTCATTACATTTAAGACATGGTGCAGAGAGGAGCCGTTAGACTCCATCATATATTGAAAGATGAGAAATTTGTAGATATTCTCACCAAGGCTTTGCCGAAAGGAAATTTCTTGGTATTCAAAGAAGAACTTGGACTGATGGATGTGACCCCTCCTATTAAGGGGCATCACTAATCGAGAACACTGAGATGACTCTCCCCCCCTATCTGATCTCCTAGGGTGAGTAATTGAGATGGGTGGCTCTTGGGGTTGAGGGATCTCTAGACAATAGGGTATCACCCCTATATGTTATCCATAGGGTGGAAGATGTTGCTCCCCTATCTTGGTCTATGAAGAGTACACCACAGTTGGCATCATACCCACAAGCCAAGTTTGTTGGGATTATCACTCCTCGTCTGACTAACGAGTTGAGAGAGAGCTTAGGGGTGTGTGATCCTTACCTTTGGTAAGTCGGGTATCTCACCCAAGTAAATTATGATGCACGTGTTCTACCACATGACTCTTGAGGGTCATTGCTGGAAATATTGACATGGAATAGGATGGATGTGATCCTTACCTCTTATATAGCAAGTTGTATCTTCCCCATTGATTACACAATGGGATGATTGTGATCCTTACTTGGTAAGTTGTATCTCGCCTATTTCTCGATGAGATGACTTGGGGGGTGTCCCATAGGACATTCCTCACTGTCATAGACATGAGGTAGGAGTGTCCCATAGGACCTTCCTGATTGTCCTAAGGGGGTGGTAGCTTTAGCTCCATGATGATTCTTCTTCTTTAGATTCGAGAATGATTAAATATATAGAGTTGAGCCGAGATGGTACATTATATGATGAGAAAATAGTTATGGTGATTACATGATGTAGTTGGAATTTCTCCCTAGATGAGAGGGAGTGTTAATTTGGAAGCTTAGTGACAAATTTCAATCATGGGACTAGATTCCTCTTTTCAAGAGGACCAATTTTGACTATTCAAGTGTTCAATTTGGACAAGAGAAAGTGTACTTATGAATAAAATCCCACATGTGCACGAAAGGAGAGGTCAACCCTAACAGGAAAATAGATACCCTTGGAAGCCTATAAACACAAGTGAACTCAATATCATTTGGAAATCACCAAGCGTATTCTTCTTCTCTTATTCATTGATTAGTTCACACAGATTTGAGGTTGGGTCATATAGATTGGTTCCATACATGTCTGAAATTGTAAGGTTTGAAGCTCACACGTATGTTTAGGGTTTTGGTTTCCAACCACAGGCTTGACACAAGAAATTTTGGTTACAACCACAAGCACACATGCTCATATGTGTAATTGGAAGCTCTCAACCACATGCATACCTCTTCCTCCATGAATTTGGGCTCTTGGGTTACAATTTGACATTTGATTGCAGTTGACCACATACAAGAGAAGTTGTCTCTGATCAGGATTGATGTTGGGAACATATTTCTGAATGTTGTTAGGTTAATTTTGATGGATGATTTTGTATTGGTTCATTGTACTCTCTACTAAAATTTTTATGACAATATAATAGAATAATAATTTCAAAGTGTTTTCCCCATAGTGGGTTTTTCCCTGGTCATTAACTAAAAATTTGGTGTCTCTTGTTGATGTGTTGATTGTCTCCTTTGTCATTGCATTTACTGTTCTATCTCCAATTACTATTGATGATTGGAAATATTAATTATTGTTGAAATATTATAATTGAAGAATTGAATTGGGTTAAAGTAATTGAATCAACATAGATGAGTGTGAAACTTAACATGTTTGTTCCAGGTCTTAGGAAGAATGTGCTTTTAGTATTATTTATGGAGGATAAGGGATTTGCAGTGGAGTTCAAGAACTAACAACTCCTCATCAAGAAATATTATATCTTAGATACATCTCTAGTAATAAGGGTTAGAGAAAGTAATTTGCACAAGTTGTAGGATGAATGTATTCTAGCTTTGGTGCATAATAGTGACAGTTTGTGTAGGTTGTGGCGCAAGAGGATTAGGCAAATACATCACAAGGAATTTCCTATTTTGAGGGAGATAGTTATAGGTCTTCTAGAGTTCAATATTTAAAAACATAGTATATGCAAAGGATGCATGCTTAGCACGAATGCGAAGGTTACTTTCCCAACCAACAAGTATAGGTTTAAGGGGATTCTAGATCTAGTACTCTATGATGTTAGTAGCATCAATACCAAGAAGAATGTATCATGTTTTCCTCATTGATGATTTTCTTAAAGGACTTGGATCTACTTCATAAAGAACAAGGATGGAATATTTAGAAAGTTTTAGGAGTTCAAAGCTCTAGTTGAAGACTAGGCATGGAAGAAGATCAAAGTCTTGAGATCAGATAGTGTGGGAGACTACACCTCCAAAGAGTTTGAGGGTTTTTGCAAGGAGGCAAGAATCGATAGGGAGTTGGTAGTTCTATACAACCCACAATAGAATGGAGTGGAAGACTAAAGAATTGATCCATCTATGGGATTGTTGTAATATCCAAGATTACATAAACATTCAAGAAGAGATTACATTGGGAAAGAACATCAAGAACTCACAAACACAACTCAAGAGAAGAGATATATTTTAGGTAAGGATATCCAACCAAGTGTTGATTCCTTCTTCATGAGTATTTATACAATAGTGAATGGTTGGCATAGTTGTACCCACTCGAAACAATCATTCATTAAAATGATTTTATCATATACTTTATTACATATTCATCATATATTTACTTATGATAATATCTAATGTCTAATGTGTGATTATTATTACAATGGCCTTATAAGAAGCCTGCCAATATATTTCTGCACCTCAATTCCTTGCTCATTAAAGTGTATAGAAAAGTCTTGATTCTCTACTCCTCCATAAGTATCCTTACTATGAATCAACCATGCATATGTGTCTACATAGGTAAATCAACCACAACAATCACTAGCTGTATATAAATATACAAGTATACAAGGTTTACTATGAATTGTGGCTATTCAAGTGACTATGTATTGCAAATCTTGACTCATAAAAAATTATCTTATAGCCCAAGGTTGCCTCAAGCTATATCCATCAATTAGATTGTCAATCCAGCTAAGAACTATTAGGGTTTCTTCTTTTGATAAATCTAGTTGGTCATAACCAAACTCAGATTGACCAACTGCTCCATTGATTTGTTTCTCTTGGAGATTCACTTTATGGGATCGAGTAGGGTCTACAACATCAAGCATCCTACAATTTTTCTATAGTCATAACCCAAGGAACTATTTTGTAACTTTTACACTAGGGGGTTTAATCAATTCAATTCTTATATATCACCATATTTGTCCTTTAAGTAATTTGTGTGTGAGTGTGTCATCTTTATTGAATTTCCACGACCTTGGGTCTAGGTTAGAATCTTAAAATCTCTGACACTACCAAACCAAGAATCTCAACAAGAACTACTTTTCACAGTGGAAAATATAAAGCAATAAATCACATATGCATAAGTATACACAATTTTTAGAAAATTATGCAATAATGTACAACCCAATATTCGTTATATTAAACCAAATTTTAATAATACAACAATTTATGGTATGCAAGATACAATGACAAAAGCCACTACAGATTCTATGTCATATCTTGTCCTGCCGGTTCTTCACTTCCATACTGATCACTAATTGTGCCTTAGTTCATCAAGGCCACAATACATTGAGACTCTAGGAGGGCTGCCACCTATCGATGTTGCATGTCACTTCTGCTGCATGTACATGAGCTCATAAATCGACTCTCTGGGTAGGCCTAATTCTCGAGCTCCAATCTGACTTCTAGTAGCCTCTTTCATCCATCAAAGAGCTACTCATAAGGCTGTAAATATCACCCAATCATGCACCAAACAACGTCCTTCTTGTATGCCGCTCTAGGGTTACTTTGGGTACCCAACACACTGCCCTACAATCAGATCAATGGAAACCAATTCAATCACTGTGGACTCTACAATGATGAAGACACACAATCAACCAATCTCGCCTCCAAATTGGCTAACACAGGCTCCATAAACAATCTGATCCAATATGGCCAGCAAACTTTGACCCAACACCTCTCCAAAAACACTGCTGTAATAATGTTTTCACCTTTTTAGTCGTGACACCTAGTTAGGGCACTTGTTGCAGCCCTAAATCCTCCCAACAATCACCAAAAATGCCATTAAAGGGTTGCGGCACACCTTAAGAGGCATCCTACTCACCCACGCTTCTTATTTAGGGCATATGTTAATCCTTGACCACCATTAAAAAATCCCAGTTGTGTGCTATGGCCTGCGGCCTAGCACAAAAACCCTCCAACAGTGAGAAAGTCCTCAAAATGGTGCCCAAGCACACTCCAAACAATAATGTTCTTGTCCACAAGGAACTTGGCCTAGTAGCTACTAGACTCAACCCTCAAAACAAAAAACTCATATCACTTTTCTAGCCCACATACAATCCGCACTAGCCTCACTAACTTGACATCCATTGTAGACTTCCGAACCCTCTCTCACGCCATCTAGGCCTCTTCCTACATCCCAATTTCAGAGCTCCTTTTCCTTGAGAAGATGTTGCACAATGGATTCTCAAACAACATGTATTCACCGTTTATTTATATCCAAGCAAGGGGATCCACGAATTGATGAAGAGACACATCCATTGGAGGAATTTTACTTCAAGTCTACATGACTTGAAAACCAATAATTACTTGTCAACTTCAAGAATTCGTTTCTCCACTTCTACAACTCGGAATTCGATGATTCTTGAAGCGTTGGATTCTCCTTTCCTCTCTCTATCATATCATGCCATCAAATGTAGAAATGTGCTTCCAAAATTTCCCCAAACACGATTGGGTGCAAAACCCCATCCTTAGGTTCCAAGCCCACAAGTGACCCTTGTGGTGCTTTACCCTCCAAACCCTGAACCCTAGGGCTTGGAGTACCTCCCAAGATACACAAATCAACACTCCCTCTTAGTGAGGGAGGTACTTCGAATATTAGGAAGTACTTAGTCATCGACATCACTGCTCGCAACACTTTCCCAACTCCCGATGCTCACATTCGCATCAATACCTGTACGGTGAACTACACCATTCTGGAAAGTGTCACTATCATCGCTGGAAGCACCCTACTTCTTCTTCTTATCCTGTAATGTCTTCCACTCTCTCCATGGTTCCTTCTTGGAATTTGTAGGAGCACCATTTCTCCCCACTAACCACATGCTTTTCTTGGACTACAAGGTATCCCTATGAATATGCAAGCTCCCTCTCAAACTTAACTCCCTCTGAATCTTTGGAACCTGGAACTTCTTCTTGGAAGGTGTAACTTCTTCTCAGGAACCTGTACCTGCTCATCTGAAGCCTGCATTTGCACCTACACCTGATCATGCTTCTCTGGAACCTGCACCTGCTCCACCTGCTTCTTTCCATTATCCACAGGGTTTCTTGTTAACCTATAGAGACCATGCTCTCTAACTCTAAGTACAATCCCATTGGGCTTAGAGCCTCTGGGCCTAAGTCTTGCCTTCCCATCTTGGGAAAGACCTAAAACCCGTTCCTCTCGAGCATCAAGACATAAATAACACTATATCTGATCCTAATACAAACAATACATCCCGCATCACACATCCTATATCCATGCTAAATGGCACAACTCCCGATCCTTGGATCTCCACCTGACTCTTGTCACCCAAAACCATGTGAAACTTCCAGTCCCATTCAACTAAAGTCTCAAAAACCTCCCGTGACCCTATCCTATGCTTCGTCGCACCAGTTTACATGTATCATCCATCGTCATTGATAGTACCCTGTGAGAAATGAGAAATCATAGCAAAGTCATCCTATTCCAATCTCTTGGTGAGATCATCTATATTAGTTGAAGTGGTAGCATCGATGACCTACTTTCCTTTCCTATTTTAATCATCTCCCTTCTTCTTCATCAGACATCTCGATGAATAATGACCCATCTCGCGACAGTTGAAACACTTGAATTTACACAAGTCCTTCTTATGCTTACCCTTCATTCAAATTGCAAGTGCCATGTCATCATCGAAAGACTTATTCTTTGGATGAAGATCCTTTTCTTGCAAATCTTCGTGAATGAAGTCATCCCACAGCCTATCCCAGTCTGACAACTTCTCTCTGGCAATGATCCCTTTGATGAAGGGCTTCCATTCCTCAGTGAACCCTTTCAAGGAAATCCTTACCATATCTCCATTTGAGATAGTGACAATGATGGAAACAAGATCATGTTTGACCTGAGACAATCTCATTAAATACGAGGTCATGCTTTCACCCTTTATAATCTTGGTGGAATTCAACTTATCCTCCAATACCAGTACCCGATTCTTGTTCTTATTCTGGAACAAATTCTGAAGAGCCATCCACATCTCATGTGCATTGTTCTTCCTAGAAAAATGAGGTATTAGGGCATCCTTCACACCATCTAGGATGATCAATCCCGCCCTCACATCCAAATCATCCCATATTTCCAGCTCCTTAGGGTCGGTTGACTTCTTGATCTCTTTCTCAGAAAAATCTGAGATCCTATTGACTTACAAGACCAACTTGATCCTTTCCTTCCAACGAGTATAGTTGGACAACCCTTCCAACCTGTCCTCACACCAGAGACCTGCCCTAAACTTTGACATTGTAGTGAGCCCTTCACTTATAACGTGAGCAAATCCCTCTCACGTTGTACTTTGCTATGAACAACTCTTATTTACCTACTTCCAAAGTAGCTCAGAAACACTCTGATACCATGTTGAATTTCCATGACCTTGGGTCTAGGTTCGAATATTAAAATTTCTTACGCTACCAAACCAAGAATCTCAACAAGAACTACTTTGCACAGTGGAAAATATAAAGCAGTAGATCACATATGCACAAGTATATGAAATTTTTAAAAAAATTGTACTATAATGTACAACTCAATATTCATTATATTAAACCAAATTTGAATAATACAACAACCTACAATATACAAGATACAATGAAAAATGTCACTACAACTTCTATGTCGTATATTGTCTGGCTAGTCCTTTGTTTTCGTACTTCTCACTAGTTGTGCCTTAGTTCATCAAGGCCAGAACACATCGAGACTCTAGGAGGGCTGCCACCTAAAAATGTTGCATGTCACTTCTGCTACATGTACATGGGCTCATAAATCTTCTCTCTTGGCAGGCCTAATTCCCAAGCTCCAATCGGCCTTCTAGTAGCCTCTTTTGTCCATCAAAAATCTACTCATAATGTTGCAAAATTCACCCAATCATGCACCAAACAACGCCCTTCTTGTATGCTGCTCTAGGGTTATTTTGGGTAGCCAACACACTTCCCTCTAATCAAATCAATGGCACCTAATCTAATCACTGAGGAATTTGCACTAATGAAGAAACACGATCACCCAATATCACCTCCAAATTGGCTCCTACAAGATGCCCAAACAGTAAGATCCAATCTGTTCAATAAACTTTAACCCAACACCTATCCAAAAAAACTATTGTAATAATTTTTGCACCTTGCTGGTGATGACACTTGGTTAGGGCATTTGTTGCAACCCTAAATCCTCCCAACAGTCACTAAATAGACCCTTAAAGGGATGTGACACACCTTAAGAGGCATCCTCCTCACCCACACTACTTCTTTAGGCCATATGTCTACCCTTGACAACCCTTAAACAAGCCCAACTATGTGCTATGGCCTGCGACCTAGCACAACAACCCTCCAACAGTGAGATAGTCCTCAAAATAGTGACCAAACAAACTCCAAATAGAAGCGTTCTTGCCCACAACGAACTCGACCTAGAAGCTAGTATCCTTGGCCCTCAAAATAACAAACTCAAATCACTTTTCTAGCCCACAGACAATTTGTACCAACCTCACTAACTTGGCTTCCATTGTGAACTTCAAACCCCTCTTTCACGTTGTCTAGGCCTCTTCCTGGTCCCAATTTCAGAGCTCCTTTTCCTTGAGAAGATGTTGCACAATGAATGCTCAAATAACGTGTCTTCACCCTTTATTTGTATCCAATAAATGGGCTCCATGGATTGATGAAGAGACACATCTATTGGAGGAATTTTACTTCAAGCCTACATGACTTGAAAACCAATAATTACTTGTCAACTTCAAAAATTCATTTCTCAACTCATACAACTCGGAATTCGACGATTCTCGAAGCATTGAATTCTCCTTTCCCCCCTCTATCGTCTCATGCCATCACATGTAGAAATGTTCTTCCAGAATTTCCCCAAACATGATTGGGTGCAAAACCCCATCCTTGGGTTCCAAACCCACAAGTGACCCTTGTGGCGCTTTTCCCTCCAAACCCTGAACCCTAGGGCTTGTAGTACCTCCCAAGCTACACAAATAATCAATCTTGTTCTTGAATGCCTACTTCTTCTACTTTGCAAGTGCTATGCTTAATTAATTATCATAACGATTTCTCAATTAATGCTCAATATTTGAATCAAGTGCTTAAGAACACCACTCCAACCTATATATGCTCACCACTTAGTCAAATTTTTCTCTATTGCTCATCAAAGTCATTTTGTCAATTATAGATGACCTCTCTAGATGCTCTAATAATTATTTATATTTTTTCTTCTATTGTTTCTATTGATCATGGATTCATTTAGGTCTTTAGTAATGTATTGGAGTCTACAACTTACATTTAATTTAAGGACCACTATGAAACAACTACAACTATGCATGATCATGGCTAACTAACTCAACTAGGACATCACTCAATGGAATCTAACTGAAACTTATTTAAACAAAAACACTTTTTTAGTACTGGAATTTTACATACTTAACTAAGATGCCATTAAATGATTATCAACCAATTTCAAAAAGGAATAGACGTTGTCAATTAACAATTGACTTATATTATAATTTTAGAAAGGACCAATTTCCTTAAAGAAGACTCATGTTTAATCCCCTCTTTTCTATTCAAATTTTATAATGAATGTGATTCAAATGACTTGAATTTTGTTGACAACATTTTGCTTTTACTAGACTCAACTTATCTATAGGCTCTACTACAATATTGTATTCCATGTGACTCTTTTCTTTCATATACATTTGACTCCATTTACATAATTTTATAGCAGGTGTTTATACATTAATTAACTTATATATAGAGTTACATTTATTTAAATACATGATTCCTCATTATTTTTAACTTGATAGAGCCAATTCAATGAAATATTCTATGACAAATATTTTCCACATGACATTTTCTATGAATTCTCCAATGGTACGAATGCCAAATATAGACAATTCTTAGTAATGTGGTAGTCAAAAAAGCTAGTTGCACATGATACACCCTTTCTAAACTATTCACTCACTATAACATATCCATTATCATATTGATCTGAACTTAAACATGAATGCAACAAATTACATATATAACCATAATTATAGAGATGAAGCAGAAATAACAATTCATTTTATTAATATCAAATACTGAAATAAGCTTACAAACATAATGGAAATAAACTAGCTTGGGCCATGGTAGCTTATCTCTAAGAAGAGATGTGGTGGCTACATTCCTCTGAACTGTGTTACAATGAGTCTCGAAGGCCTATTTATCATTGAGAAATAATGGAAAACCATAAACATAAAAAAACCTAACCCTAGGAGATGAAGCACAAAAACTATCAGCCCTGTATGGGTAATTTGGTATATCAACTTCTTGGGGTCGTAACTTTGGCACACAATCTCTATTTGATGCACACAATACCTCGTTAGAAATATCTATATGAGGACTACGACTTTTGAAAGGAAAAAATCAGTCAATGACTTATGTTTGCCTTGGATTTCCCTAAAAACGCCTTTTAGGGACTCAAAACGAATCTGGGAGTTGAGGACTCGAAAAACTGCCAAAAATAGTAAACTGTGCTACAATTAAGGAAATTGAAAAACTAAAAGAGACAGTGGTAGGGGTCCAAGTGTAATATGTGGGTGGCCACCAAAATCCACCTACATTAGTCCTTTCTCCTTAGGAAGCAATGGTCCCGATTGCGTTGAGTGCCTCCATGTGATGGGGAAACTTCTGCTGAACTTGGTCCCTGGTGAGCCACTTTTCTTGGTGCAGGTGTTGGCTAGCTTTGACAACCCGATATAGTTGGATCTTTTGTTGGCGAGTGTTCTTGATCTATGTGTCCATAATTTGATCAGTTGTGTCTTGTTTCATATAGTCTAGATTTAACTCTATTGGTGAGCGCTTCTGGAATATCTGAAGTGTCCAGTAATGGTGGGAAGTATTGTCGAAGGTGGTCCACATTGAACATTGGGTGCAGGTCAAGGAATGGGGGAATGTTGAGCTCACAAGAATTGTCTCCCAAAACCTTGGTAATGGTGCAAGGACCATATAAGAGTGGTTTGAGCTTCTGATGGGCTCTGATAAGGCATTATTTCTGCAAATGCAACCAAACTTTGTCGCCCACTTGAAACTTGTGTGGCACCCGATGTTGATCATGTCATTATTTGTACTTGGAATTTTACTTCTCCAAGATGTTGTAGACCTAATGGTAGATGTGTTGGATGCATCCAATAAATCTGCTCATTTTATCAGACTCGGACAATACATATGTGGATTTTGCCTGTGTAGTCGCATGAGGCATGGCAACATCAATCAGACACAATGGTTGAAATCCTAGACCCACTTGAAAGGGACTGCGACCAATCGAGCTATGGAGAGCTTTGTTATAACTGTGTTGCACATAGGAAATACTCTCATGCTAGTTTTGTGGATTCTTTGAGTTGTACATGCGGAGTATGTGTACTATAATCCTATTGATGACCTCCGTCTGAAATCAGTCTGGGGATGGAAGGCAGTCGACTTGGTGAGCTTGGTGTCCAATCGTGTCTAGAGGCTTGAAAAAAATGTGATTAGGAACATGCTATCCTAATATGATATAATAGTTTGCGGGATCCCAAAATGTACCCACACTCATTCAAAGAAGAGTTTGGAAGTGTCCTCTGTTGTGATACACTTCTTACAGGATGCCAATATAGTGATCTTTGAAAATTTGTCCACGATCACAAATACAGAGTCATTACCATGCTTGGTATAAGGGAGGCTAGACATATAGTCCATGGAGATGGATTCCCACGACTGGCTGGGAGTAGGAAGAGGAGTGTACAAGCCTTGATTCTTGATGGTTGGCTTGGAAATGACACAAGCAGTGCAAGATTTGATATATTTCCCAACATCCAGTCAAAGTTTTGGCAAATAAAAGTACATGTGTTGTACAACGACAGTTTTCTCCATACCAAAGTTTCGTGCGATGTGACTGTAGTGTGCCTCCTAAATAAGCTTGGCACGCTCGCTTGAAGGAACACAAAGGTGGCCCAGGTAGCATAATAATGCATCTTGGAGGTGGAAATTAGGGACTTTCTTTCCATCTACTAGCACCTGGTATGTGAAGGCAAACTCTGGATCATTTTTGTATAGTTGCGGACATCCAAAGGTCTCGTGGCCACAAGAGTTGAGAACAGTAGTTGATGCTGGAACTAGGGGCCAACTGAGGAAATATGAAACATGGTTTGTGTTGCCCTTCTTGCATTTAATATTCTAGTGGAATTGTTGCAGATATGATGGTGATCGTTCTGCAACTTCCCTTGTGTTTGTATAAACTAAAGCGGTCGATGATCAGTTTGGATGACTATCTCCTTCCCCAGAATGTAATACTTCCATTGCCGGCAAGCTAGCACGATGGAATACATGTCTTTATCATAATTGGGGTACTTCTGAATTGTATCGGAAAGTGTCTCACTATGATAGGCCACTGCATGCCTGTGCTGGGTGAGGACTGCACCAATAGCATAGTCAGAGGCATTTGTCTCAATTTCAAATGGATGTCGGAGGTCTAGCAGTGTGAGTACTGGTGTAGAGCAGAGGTGATGGTTCAACTCAATGAATGCCTTCTATTGGGAACCGGACTAGGAAAACTTTGTTTTTACCCCGCCCTTGGTAATTTGACTCAAAGGTCAAGTGATATGGGAGGATCCCAACGCGAACCTCCAATAAAAATTTGCAAGGAACAAAAAGCTACGAAGCTCTGTTAGAGTGGTCTGGGTTGACCAACCCCGAATGACTTGTATCTTAGTCTGATCTACATGCACGCCACCCACATCTATGATGTAACCCATATATTGGACCTGACTCATGCAAAAGGTGCATTTCTCCAATCTTGCATGCAGTTTGGGTTGTCGAAGGGTTTGAAGGACCTATCGAATGTGTTGCAAGTGTTCTCCCCAACTCTTGCTAAATATGAGGATGTCATCTAGATAAACAACCACGAATGAGTTGGTGAAAGGTCACAAGATGTCATCCATTAGGCTCATAAAATTAGCAAGAGGATTTCTAGGGCATAACCAACCATTCAAAAATGCCTTCCTTGGATTTGAAGGTGGTCTCCCATACATCTGTGGGCTCTATTGGGACCTGGTGATAGCCATACTTCAGATCGATCTTGATGAAATACTTGGACCCCTTGAGTTGGTCAAGGAGGTCATCAATACATGGGATTGGATACTTATTCCTGAGAATGATTTTGTTTAGTGCCCGATAATCAATGCAGAGCCTCTAGGTCCCATCGTTCTTTTGTACAAGTACAATCGAGCTCCCACAAGGCGATGAACTTGGTCGTATGTGCCCTTTTTGCTGCAAATCCTAGATTTTCCTCTTGATCTCTTCATTTTCTAGAATGGAGTGGTGATATATCAGCCTGTTGGGTAGAGGTGCTCTAGGAGTCAGATCAATCAAATGCTTGACCTGACATTGTAAGGGTACCCCTGTGGGTGAGGAGAAGATATCCCTGTATTCTTCCATGACCATATCCACCTGCTTCTGCTGTGTGGAGGAACCCTTCCTAGGTGCCATGAATGTGCTACAATATTCCCCTTACTTTGAGAGCGAATCAGAAAGAAAACAAATTTTCGTATGGGGGATGATCTTAGGACATTGCTTAGTAGAGATCAAAGAGATGTCAGTAGGTGGGGCTACCTCCAGTATCTTGTATAACTTATTACCCAATGACATAATAATAGAGCGAGTTCTAGAATCATATACATCATGCCACTTCCACAAGTATGGTTGTCCTAATAATATATCACAAAATTCAAGAGGAGAAACATCACATAGTACCTCATCCATGAAGGTCTTGATGCTGTAGGCAAGGCGACACTACTGACTGATGTAGATATCTCGTCCTTGGTGAAGCTACCTGATGGTGTACGACTATGGATGTGTCATAGTTGGTAGGCCTAGCATCTTCATGATCTCTACTTAAATGAGGTTTTTTTGTCCCTCACTGTCGACAATGAATTGCAACAGAGAACCCTTCACCCACATCTATGAGTGGAAGAGGTGTTCGCCCTCCTCTAGATCTTCAGGCTCAATCTTATAGATCTTGGTGGTAGCCATGGTGGCACTAGGCTCTGTGTGAATGATCTGCTTCCCTTTGTCATTCCCATTGTCAAATTCTAACTCAGGGTCAGAACATGCATCAGATCCGGAAGCCTTCAACTTGACCACCTCAGAAGCTTTCAACTTGACCACTAGTGACTGCTTGGCCCGACACAAATTCAGACCACTTTCCCATGTCATTCTATGTTTTCGTGGTGTTTTTATTTACTTGTGGCTTCAATGGGTTATCTTGGGTCACCCTGCCTTGGCTTTGTCCACTGCTCTGTGGTGTGGGGTCAACTTTCCATTTCTTTGGATTCCAAGATCCAAAGTCTCTCTTTTTCTGTTTAAATTTTTGCTCAATCTTGACATCATATCGGTAGATCATGTTGAGTGAGGAGATGTCCAGGAACTCCATCTCATCCTAGATGTACTTGCGTAGACAACTGTAGTACTTTAGAACCAAATGCCACTTAGAATCCTTGATACCCAACTTCGTGCGAAGGGTATGAAAAACATTGGTAAACTCTGGCATGTCTTGGTCCCTTCCCTGTTGCATCATGGTCCACTTCATTTATTTAATCTCATAGATCTCGAAAGGGTAGTAATTTTCCTTGATGGCGTCCTAGAACAAATTCCAAGTGGGTGCGGCTGAAAATAGTGAGGCTGTACTTTCATCCTTCTTCTCACAATAGGTTTCCCACCAGTGCTTGATGTGGGGGGCAGCTTTGAGAAGTGCAGAAGTAATCTTTTCCCAGCTGGAAAAATCATGAACATAAAAATGTCCTTCTAGTAGATATAGCTATTTATCTACGGTGTCCACTTCCACCTAACCTTAAAATATGGGGATGTCAAAGTTAACATGTACCTTGAAGGGTGTGGTGCTTCCAGAGTAGCTTATGGAAGGAGACACGTCAGGTTTGGGTAGCCGTTGAAGGCTCTGGGCAAATTTGTCCATCATTGTGTTCCTCTGTCGCTCGAGGGCTTCTTCGAGCAAGATTCTGAAAATATCTCCTGCCCCCTCATCTTTTTCTCTTCCACCATGGGAGGCCTTCGGGATTTTCGAGGTTGGTATTTCAAAGGTTTGACTAGTTCGAGCCTTAACCCCTTATATCCTGACCTCATTAGGGACATGCAAAGAAAAATAGAGAAAGAGTAGACCACTCTGATACCACTGATTTGAACTTAAACACGAACACAACAAATTACATATATAACCATAAATATAGAGATGCAGTAGAAATAACACTTCATTTCATTAATATCCAATACTGAAATAAGCTTACAAACAGAATGGAAATAAATTAGCTTGGGCAATGGTAGCTTATCTGTGAGAAGAGATGTGGTAGCTAAATGCCTCTAAAATGTGTTACAATGAGGCTCAAAGGCCTATTTGTTATTGAGAAACAATGGAAAACCCTAAACATCTAAAAACCTAACCCTAGGAGATGAAACGCCAAAACTATGGGCACTGTTTGGGTAAATTGGTATATCAACTTACTAGGGTTGTAACTTTGGCATATGATCTCCATTTGACGTGCACAATATCTCGTGAGAAAGATCTATTTGAGGAATTTTTTAATGTTCTATTTTAGTTTGTTTTCAATCAAGTTAAATTTGACTTCAAGTTGACTACTAGTGATTAGTAATCAAAATGGATCCCATCTCTAGTTCAAATAAAAAAATACTTACTATTGTATTACCATTAGGAAGTTGATTACCTTATTCAATTTACAAGTTTGGTGGGATTCCCTAGGTTTCCATTGTATTAAAGTTATGCACATTATCTCTGTGCACTACACATGGCCTCTTAGTTTGTGAACTGATTATTCACTTGCTTGACACCCTTAGTGTGAAGGCATTTTTGTGAAGACACGATACTTCAATACATGAAAGTTATCCAAAATATCAATCAACCAGTACCTTATTGAGTGGTTATGACAACATAGTGGTATGTATAAAATTACATACGTCCAAAAGCAATAATCTTGATGATGGTCCTCTTTGCTTAGAAAGAAATG
The DNA here is from genome assembly GCA_000404065.3 of Pinus taeda. Lineage (NCBI taxonomy): Eukaryota > Viridiplantae > Streptophyta > Pinopsida > Pinales > Pinaceae > Pinus > Pinus taeda. The sequence continues at coordinate 104,919 of APFE031146919.1, read as the reverse complement.
CTAGATTTGGTGATAATTATTCTAATGAAGGTTTGAAAAATATTATAAATGGAAACATGATTAGTAAATTATTGTAGATGTTTTACTACATAGTTTGTTGTAATAGATCTGATAAAACAAATCAAAATCTATATTATGAAGGTTAAATGGGACTTTAGATTCCAAATTTGTTAATAATTTATTTTATGTTTATTTTATACTAGTGTAGCCCCTTATTGTTATTAGTGAAACCCCCTTATTGTATTGTTGTGCCCATGTAGTCCCCATATTGTTATTATTGTGCCCCATAGAAGCCCACCATTGTTATTGTTGTGCCCTTACAATATTATTGTTATGTAGACTCTGATTATATTGTGACCCCTTAAACTCCTATATATAGAAAGGAGGCCTTGTCATTTCTATCATGCAAGAATTGTTAATTTTTGTAATGTAAAGAATGTTGGCCCCTCAAAGAGGCTTATTTTGAAGTTGTTTATCTACCTCTTCTTATATTTTCTGAGTTGGTTGCATAACATTTGGCATCAGAGCTTTGGATTCTAGGGTTTCGTTGCTGCAAATAAGTCATCATGGGATTTTCTCTATAGTTTTTTTCTACGAAGTTTCAAAAGTTGAAAGTAAAATCCAGTGGATTCGAAATCTTGGTGAACCTCATGTACAAATGTCAGATATTATTTCATTATATTTTCGGAGATATGATCTAAGGAAGTTAGGGTTTGGAAGGCTTCTGAATTCCATCTCAAACAAGTGACCTTGGGAAAATCGTCATAACTTTCTCTTTGAGCGCCAGATTCAAATTTTGTAAAAAGTGGTAGAAATAGGATAGACTATAGTTTGTTGGGTAACGCTTTCAGAGTGGAAGGCTGAAACAATGACACATGGAACTTCGTACAAATTCACTCTGTTAGTGTCAGTCTTTACAGCCTTCCTCCAGTGATCAAATGTGCTCTTACAAAGTGATTTTGAAGTGTCAAGGTCAAATTTTGTC
>APFE031146919.1:77584-100548 GCA_000404065.3 Pinus taeda | reverse complement strand
TCCCTGATCATCCATCTCAGATTAAGGAATCAGCGCTCACTCCTACCTTGCCCCAAAGATCCCCCTGCAAAAAACTGTGCTCAGTCCACGCACCCTGAATTGCACTCCCTCCAATTGCCACCAAAAACCCAAAAATCTTTAAATCAACCCCCCTTATCAATTTACTAGCCTAATATCTTGATCCTAATTGGTCAGCTTATCATATTGAAAGATCTACCGAATCTGACCCGAGAGAGCCTTCTCATACCTCGTAGGGCTAGCTACGAGGTGAAACGGTTTGATGTAGCCTTGAGAGTTTGTCTATCTTAGCTTAGGTGAATTCCAAGCGCTAACACACTCTATGGAATAAGTCTATGATTATGTCATCATGGGAGATTGGGAATAGGTATTTCTTGGAGAATCCAATATTGATTAGACTTGTGGAGTTGGAAATAGGACTTAGAGTGCCACCATAGGACAAAATTTCAGAACTTGGAGATCCAAAATTACAGAGTTACAATCATTTCAAGATCGAGCTCCTAAAAGCAAGAAAAAGAATGAATTGAATTAAGGAAATAGAAACACCTAGTAAGAAAAATTGGATGTATGATTTGAATAATGTGATTGAACCTAAGATAAATTGTTTTATCTATGCCATGGAAGCTAATATCGATGATATATAACTAAAATTGAAAGGCAACATGGAAGATTTGAAGAAAGACATGGAAGGTTTGAAGGAAGGTTGAAAAAAGTTGCTACAATAAAGGCTTCCTAATGACGAAAATGTAGTAGAGAAAACTCATGATGAGAAAAAAATAAATGTTAATAATGATTTCATAAAATCTAACATTGGATTGAAGACCCACCGTATTCCAAAGATAGATATGAGGAAGTTTGATGGCATGGATCCGGTAACTTGGATACTACAGATGGAGCAATATTTTGATTTACATAATGTTCATATGCCACAAAAGGTACGTATTACATCTTTATATTTAGAACCGAATCAATTTGTATGGTATAGAGGGCTTTATTCTCATAAACCACTTGTCACCTAGTCAATTTTCACAAAGGAAATGATAACACATTATGAGGATACAAAGAGGAACACCTTCTTTCGCCAATTGATAAATCTCAAACAAAAGGGTTTAATGGAAAATCACATTGAGGACTTCCAAAAATTGAATATAAGGGTAAATGATATTCCAGAGAAGCATAGGATTGAAGTATTCATAGGGACTTTAAAGGATAATTTCCAACATGAGATTCACCTTTGGGAACCTAATTCATTGGAGAAGACATTTAGGTTGGAAAGAAAAATTGAAAGAAAAATTATGGCAACAAGGAAGCCTACCACTCATAACTATAAAGATGGAAGTGTTGTTTCCCCTAGCCTTCCACAACCTACAAGGTTGACACCACAACAATTGGAAGAAAAAAAAGCAAAATGTCTTTGTTATAGTTGTGATAGAAAATACACTAAAGGTCATAAGTGTTCTGAGAAGAAATTAATTTACATAGATGGGGAAGTCGAGGAAGAAAAGGAACAAGAAATGTCAAAAGAAGAGGATATAAACTAGGAACAAATCCCAGAGAAAGAAGAAATGAACCTGACCATATCTTGGAATGCATTGACAGGAATTACCACTCCTCAATCTCTTAAGATAGAAGTACATATCAAGAAGAAAAAGGTAACAATGTTGATTGATTCAGGTAGTACCCATAATTTTATTCATTGTAAGATAACAAAGGAATTGAATTGCTTCCTATATCCAGCACCAGAGTTTCAAGTAATGGTTGCAAATGGAGGAACCATAAATTGCTTTGGAAACTTCCATAGTATCAAGCTATCCATGGGAGAATATGTCTTGAATAGTCCAATGCTTTGCATTCCAATGGGTGATGTTGATGTTGTACTAGGAGTCCAATGATTACAGTCTTTGGGGATGATAACATTCAATTTTCAAGAACTTTTATTGAAATTATTTTGGGAAGGAAATGAAGTTGAATTAAGAGGTATCATAGGGAAACCAGGAAAGATAACCATCTCTAATGGCATGACAAAGATTCTAAAGAAACAACAACAGGGTGTAATTGCACAATTATGTTCACTAGAGGTTCAAACAGTGAAATCATCTATTTCTCTTGATCTCCAAAAAGTCTTGGACAACCATTCTAAGGTTCAAGTAGTGGAAGATAACATCGAGCATCAACAACAAGTTCTCCAACTCTTAAAGGACAACCTCACTTTGGTGCAGAATCAAATGAAACAACAAGAAAATCAACATCACAACGAAAGAAGTTTTGATGTAGGCGATTGGGTATTTTTACGGCATTGCAAAAGATTGGTACAATGGCATACAAATTGGAGCTTCTTGCATCTTCCCGAGTGCACCCAGTTTTCCATGTTTCATGCTTAAAGGAGGTTATAGGTGACAAGATCCCAGTTCAAACAATAATCAGAACTTGACGAGGAAGGCAAAATCATATTGGAACCTGAAGCAGTAATCGAAACAAGAACCCGATAGCTACGAAATTGATCAATTTCAGAGTCTCTCATCAAGTGGAAGAACTTACCTGATGAAGATTCCACATGGGAGGACGAGAAATTTATACAGAAGCATCCAAAACTACTCAAGTGTTTATGACAACACTTTTTTTGAAAGAGAGGGGCATGTTAGGTCCCTATACTACTAATGTAGCCCCTTATTATTATTAGTGCAAATCTCTTATTGTATTGTTGTGCCCTTACAATATTATTGTTATGCAGGCTCTAATTATATTGTGAATACTCCTATATATAGAAAGAAGGTATTGTCATTTGTATCATCTAATAATTGTTCATTTGTGTAATGTAAAGGAGGTTGCCCCCTCGAAGAGGTTTATTTTGAAGTCGTTTATCTATCTCTTCTTATATTTTGTGAGCTGGTTGCATAATAGTGTGAAAGGATATCCTGCCCCCTCGTCTTTCTTCTCTTCTGCCGTGGGAGGTTGTCAGGATTTGCGAGGTTGGTCTTGCAAAGGTTCGACCAGTTCGAGCCCTAACTCCTTATATCCCGACCGCGTTGGGTACATGCAATAAAAATAGAGAAAGAGTAGACCGCTCTAAAACCACTAATCCAAGATTAAACAAGAATGCAACAAATTATAGATATAACCATAAATACAGAGATTCAGTAGAAATAATACTACATTTCATTAATATCAAATACTGAAATAAGCTTACAAACGTAATGGAAATAAAGTAGCTTGGGTAATGGTAGCTTATCTCTGAGAAGAGATGTGGTAGTTTCATGCCTCTGAACTATGTTATAATGAGGCTCGAAGGCCTATTTATTATTGAGAAACAATGGAAAACCCTAAACATCAAAAACCTAACCCTAGGAGATGAAGCACCAAAATTATGGGCCCCATTTGGGTAAATTGGTATAACAACTTCCCAGGGTCGTAACTTTGGCATACGATCTCTGTTTGACACATAATACCTTGTTAGGAGTATCTATCTGAGAAATACAACTTTAGAATGGATAAAATCAATTAAAACCTTATGTTTTTCATGATTTTCCCCAAAAATGTCGTTTAGGGCCTCAAAATGGCTTCAGAAGTTCAGGACCCGAAAAACGGCCAAAAATACTAAATTTTGCTACAATTAAGGAAAATAAAAAAAATGAAAGAGACAATGGTGGGGGTCCAAGTGGAACAGGAAGGTGGCCACCAACATCCACCTGGATTAGTCCTCCCTCCTTAGGAAGAAATGGTCCCCATTGCGTTGAGTGCCTCCATGAGATGAGGAAACTTCTGCTGAACTTGGTCCCTAGTGAGCCACTTTCCTTGGTGTAGGAGTTGGCCAACGTTGACAACCTGATATAGTTTGATATTTTGCTGGCAAGTTTTCTTGATCTGTGTGTCCATAATCTGACCAATTGTGGTCTGTTCCATGCATTCTGGGTTTAATTCTATTGGTGTGAGATGTTCTGCAATGCCTGATGTGTCTAATAATAGTGGGAAGTATGGTCGAAGGAGGTCCACGTTGAACACTGGGTGTAGGCCAAGGAATGGGGGAATGCTGAGCTCAAAAGCATTGTCTCCCACAACCTTGGTAATGGTGTAAGGACCATATCAACGCATTCTGAGCTACTGATGGGCTCCGATAAGGCGTTATTTTTGCAAATGCAACCAAACTTTGTCACCCACCTGAAACTTGTGTGGCACCCGATGTTGATCATGCCACTGTTTATACTTGGCATTTGACTTATCCAAGATTTCGTGAACCTGTTGGAGCATGTGTTGCATTAGGGGAGTTTTGAGGTCTAAAATGGGCCTCCTAAGGAAATTATAAAACAAAACACGATATTACAGAACACTAAACGCCTATATTTTTCTCTCTAACTCATGCTCTCAGTTTGTCTGCTTCACTATGGAATATGATAGTATACTCCTCCTAATGGTCTAGTTTTAACATAGCCCAACATCCATATAGGTGTCAAATTTGACTTCAACACTAAATTAGAGTTACAAATTTGACTTTTATAGAGTCTTCCTCATAATATACATGTGGCTAACCCATTTTGCATGAGTAACAGGTGCTGACATGACATCCTCTCAAACCAGGGTGGTCAAATAGAAGGTCAACTTCTAGGAGGCATAACTTTTGCATACAAACTTTGGTTAAAATATTTCTTGCAACCTTGAAAATATATCTAAGTGTAGAAACAATTCATGAGGTATAGTGCTAAAGCGAGAAAGTTTTGATTAAAATAAATGTTTTTTAATGTCTTAAAGCTTCCTTGGAATATTTCATACACCAATTCTCCAAATTGGGACTCATTGGTTAAAATGACTCTACAAGCTAATTCCTCCAATTTTTCCATTCTAAAACCATTGAAATAGTTGAAATATAAAATCAAGATATAATCTTGATCCAAACATGGTGATATGGAAATGAGAGGTGAAAGCGATTGGTATCTTGTGATAATTGGTTATTATGGTTCCTCCAACTAGTTAGTTATGAAATGGTTGCATTATTTATGTCAATCAAAACAACAATTTGTTTCCCATGATTCACTACATATCAATGGTAAAAGAGATCCAAATAAATCCATGACCAATATAACCAATGCTCTTAGCATATAAATTGAAGAAGAGATTGCAATGATGGAGCTAGGGTTTGGTTTATTTTCTAGAGAATTATCAAGGTGACATGGCTAGCACCTACTGGGACATACAAGCATATAATTTCTCATTGAAATCATCTTCTACAACCAAAATATTTTCCAAAAATACATATTCATGAAATTGGGATGGATTTTTCCTACAAAATAATGAAATCAATTGAAGAAGTCTATCTAATAGCAAGAGCACAATCAATTTTTGTTTTGACATTAATAACCCTAGGATACTAGTTCACAATTTCCTTCATTGATCACATCGATAGAAAACCAAGTCAGCTGATGGAATGTTTCATCACAACAATATTCATGTTGATGCTTGCTATTTCATACCACCATTAGTGAGGACAAGACGTGACCTTCATAATTCTTTGCCTTCTTCTTTTCAAACTTTGGTCCAAAAAATCATGTTTAACATGATTTTTTAATGTGTCATCAATTTTTTTTATCAATATGGGTCTTCTCAAAAGTATGCGTAATGGGTACCCATTGGATGTGGAATTTAATTCCGTATCCAATGAGTGCCTACACTTGAAATTTGAGTAAAGCTATAAGGAGATAAGACAAAAATGCAATTAAACAGGTAATTTTCTTCTTTTCCCTCCCAAATTCATAACTTTGGTTTTATTATTTTAACTATTATTTTATTATTTTTTCTTAGGATGCTAGTTTTAGGCCAGAATTTATTCTAATACAAGGACTCACACATGTAACTCAAGAAGAGAGATATTTTAGGGAAGGACACCCAACCAATTCTTTATTCCTTATTCATGAGTATTAATACAATAGTGAAATGGTTGGAGTAGTTTTACTTGCTCGAATTAATCATTCATTATTACATATTCATCATATATTAACTTATGATAATATCTAATGTCTAATCTATAATGACTATTATAAGGGCCTAAGAGGCCTCCCAATAGGATTACTAAGGCCATGAGATGTGACTAATACTTGGAAATGTTTCTTTTGGGAGATGCATGTAACATGATAGCCTATATCCAAAATTCATGCCCTAACAAGATCTTGGAGGAAAAGACACCATAAGAAGCATTCACTGGTGTGAAGTCAGAGGTGAGTCATTTCTACATCTTTGGTTGTCTAGTTTATATCCACGTTGCAGTAGAGGAAGACCAAATTGGATTCATCCATCATGAAGGGCTTATTTTTTGGTGTGTTGAGGCTCAATAACCCCCATTTATTTTTAGAAAAAAATCAAAGGGTCCCTATTAAATTTTTGAAATCATTTCCTTTTTCTTATAAGTTGATTTTATCGCACTTTAATGTTGAGGATGATTTTATGGTTTTTTTTCTTATATGTTTGGTTTTTTGCGCTTCTTATTATCTATTGCTTTGGCTTATCTTTCACGAGATGGGGATTTTAGTGATATATACTGTCATAACAAAAGTTGTTAGTGAAATCCCATTGATGTATGTAGCTTAATGACTATGATTTCGATGATGGAATTGTTGCATCACATGAACTTGCTTCATTCCATAAGAAATTATTGTGTCATTTGAAGAATTTACTCTCTGATCATTCATCATTGGTATGCATGCTCATATGAACTTATGAAAATTAATTCCATGCCTCAACTTGCTTGAAATTAGATTGTCATGATTGTTTGTCAATTTCATCAAGGTTTGTTTTTAATACTAATGCAAGGGAATCCAGTAAAACTTCATAGACCAAGGAGGTCAAATATTTTACCAGAGGAGTTGGTTCATCAATGTGTGGGAATTTTTAGAGAGGTTAAGATAGAAATTCTTTCTTGTCATGTAATCTATTGAAAATAGTTATTTGTTGTATTTGTATGCCAAATTTAAGCTCTGGTCCTGCCTTTAAGGATCTAGAATGATGTCGAACATATGTATTTATTCAAATATTGATGTTAATAAAAAGACAAAAGAGAGTGTGGGTGTGGAAAGAGTATTTGAAATTAGATGAAAATTGCATTGTACCTCTGTGATTCCTGTGTAAATGAATTATTTTTCCTATGAATCATGTGCATTTCCTAGTGATAGGATTTGATCAGATTGGGGTAAAAGGGGTGCTCATATATATGTATCAACCTCTGTATAATCCTATATAAGGTTTGCAATAGAAATCTTATAAAAAATAAGGTAGAATCTTAGAATAAAGTATTACCAATAGAGGGACGAAAATTAATTTTGTTTGAAATTGCGGGAGAACATTAGATGATAGGAGCTAGAGAATAAAACCTTAGTTATGCTGGAAGAATTCCATCAAGGGAAAAATTCCCTGGAAAAATATTCGTTGGGAGCTATCAACAAGGCTGATCCTTAAAAAGTCAGGGTGACATGGATTGTTAAGTTGTTGGGGTGACGTGTTGAGACTTGGACATAATTCCCAATCGTCAAGGTGATTGACTCTTAAAGCACTAGGTGACAGAACCTTAAAGTGATAGAGATATGAATGTTTCTTCCCTGGAGGTTTTACCTGAAAAGAAAAAGGAGCTCACTTGGAAATATTTAGGGTATGAGGTTCAGGTCGATAATTAATAGGAATATAAGCACTGCAGTTGATGAGAAATTTCTTGTCCCCAAGAGTCTATCTCCCTAAGGATTTTAAGGGAAATCCTTTTGTGTTGGACTTCAAAAAGTCGGGGTTCGAGGTTATGGGGACCTAGGTCATGAGGTAAGGTTATATGGGTTATGTTCTTGGGTTCTGGTGCAAAAAAGGATTGGCTATAGCACATATGTTATAAGATTAAGGGATTTGGAATGGGATTTCCCTTGGTGTGTGATTGTTCGAAGGCTTGGCTATAGTGGCTATTATATAGAGAGGCTTGGATTTGGTGGGTTTAAAGCATATAACACTCCCCCCACTTGGTTAGTATATAAATTGACGAGGCTTGGTTCCACATTTCAGATGTAGTGGTTATGTATATAAAGATTTTGGGTTTTAGGGATAAATTTGATCTAGCTTGCCACTAATAGCTTTAGAAAATCCCCTTGGCTTACACCAGTTTGGTATTAGAGCAGATTCTGTATTTGCTCTAGGAACAAAGATGGATCACAGAGTTGGATGAGGTGGAAGATGAGGCCAGAGAGGATAAAGGCCTATAGCGAATGTTGAAGTGATATGAGCTATGCAACGATTGAAAGCCATGGAAATTGGTAGACAAAGAGATCTTGAAGTTGGAGGTGTGAGTGAGGAGGAAGAAGAAACTCAATAAGAAGAAGAAGTAGGTGAAAGTCCAATAGAAGCTAAATTATTAAAGGTGGTTTTAGGATTTGTTACAAAGCCTAAGCATGAAATATCCACCTATAGTGGTATCATGAATCTAGAGGAGCTTGCATACTAGATCACAAATAAGGATAATTTCCTTGAGTACGGGGAGATGGAAAAGGATAAGAAAGTTAAATTTTCTATCACAAAATTGAAGGGACAAACAACTTTATGGTGGGATGCTATGCAAGATGAGAGGAGAAGGAAGAAAAAGTAGAATATTAAGAGATGGGACACGATGATTGCAAAGCTCAGATGCAAATTTTTTCTTAAGGATTATCAACTCACAATATTTAGGCAAATGAAAAATCTAAGATAGAGGTTAATGTCTATGATGGAGTATAGAAATTAGTTTTATAAGGTGAATATCAGGGCTAGATATGTGGAAGAGTCTACAAATAATACAACCAAATACATAAATGGTCTGAGGTTGGATATCTAGGACACAATTAGTGTGTTATCTCCTAGAAATGTGGAAGAGGCATATCAACTATATTTAAAGGCTGAGGAGAATATTGCAAGGAAGAAATATGGTAGGGGAAAATGTATAGCTAGAGGAAGAGGACAACAATAAAAAAAGGAATATCTACAACAAAAAAGGAGGGAGATAGTAGCTCAAGTCCATAATGACAACAAGAGGGAGACTTTAGCGGCTGAAGATCATTTTCTAGAGGATGAGGAAGAGGAAGAAGAAGAGAGATTCAATACTATAGGTGTGGAAAACTTTCTCATATGACATATGAATGTCTAGAGAATAGAGACACATGACAAAGGAGTGTTCATGTTTCCATAAAGAAAGAAGGGGAACAAAAGTTGCAAGAGGAAAAAAATGTACCAGAGACAGGAGAGTCTCTATTGCTTAAGAAGGTGTTGTTGAAACCATATAAAGAGGTTTTTGAGCCAACTCAGAGGAAAGATTTATTCATGTTTGTTTGCATAGTCCATGGAAAATGCTCCAAAGTGGTGATTGAGAGTGGCAACAAAAACAACTTGGTGTCTACAGAAGTGGTGGAGAAATTGAGTTTGAAAAGGATGAAGGATCCAACACTCTATAAGGTGTCATGGATTCAAAAGGGTCATCCATTGTTGGTGAATGAATAATGTGAGGCGGAGTTGTAGATATGTAGTTAGAAAGAAAAAATCCTTTGTGATATCATGCCCATGGATGTGTGCCACATTATATTAGGTATATTGTGGCAGTTTGACAAAAGTGTTACACATGATGGGAAGAAGAACACTTACAAAATTTAGAAGGATGACATAAGCCATACTTTATTTACATTACAAGAAGAAGGGACATCAAAAAATAATTTCTCAAAGGAATTGTTACTGAGTGGGGAAGTATTTTTTTGTAGTAGATGGAGGACAATTAGGTAGATTTTTCTTTTGATTGTAACCTAGAGAAATTATTACTTCATCTCATGCAAAAAACTTTCCTTTTGAAATTCAAGATATGTTGAATGAATACAGTGACATTGTAGTAGATGAAATGCCTAATGAGTTACCACTTGTGAGGAGTATAAGTCATCATATTGACTTGATACTAGGAGTAGGTCTACCAAACAAGGATGCATGCAGAATGACCACTTAGGAGACTGAAGAAATAAAAAAACAAGTGTAGGAGTTATTAGATACAAGACTGATCAAAGAGAGTCTTAGTCCAAGTGCAATGCCGACAATGCTAATCCCTAAGAAAGATGATGGTTGGCGAATGTGTACAGACTCCAAGGCATTGCATAAGATTATAATCAAGTACACATTTCCTTTACCCCTATGATTTGTTTGAATGTCTAAGTAAGTGGTTCTAGTTGTTTCTCTAATATTCATTTGAAGATTGGGTACCATCATATCAATATTAGAGAAGGAGATGAGTGGAAGACAACATTTAAAACTAATGATGTGCCGTATGAATGGTTGGTCATGCCAGTTGGGTTGTCTAATGCACCTAGTACCTTTATGAGACTGATGAATTAGGTGTTAAAGGAATTCATAGGGAAATTTGTGATTATATATCTACCTGACATCCTAGTGTACAATTAATCCAAATAATAACACTTGAGACATTTGAGGTATGTTTTAGAAAAGTTGCAACAAGAGAAATTGTTAATTAATTTGAAGAAGTGTTCATTCCTGAAGACATAGCTTGTTTACTTGGGATTTATCATATCTAAAGATATTTTGAACATGGATCGTGAGAAGATAAGAGATATTGTTGATTGGCCTTCTCTTAAAAATATATTTGAAGTTATAAGTTTTCATGGTTTGTCTAGTTTTTATAGGAAGTTTATCAGGAATTTCAGTAGGATGAGTGCTCCAATTGTGGAAACTATAAAGAAGGACAAAGAATTATTCCAGTGGACCGTTGAAGTTGAAAAAGGATTCAATTCGTTGAAGAAGAATATAACAGAACAACCTGCTTTTGCCATATTTTAATAAGCCTTTCCAAGTGAAGTGCGATGCAAGTGGAGAAGTAATTGGTGTTGTACTAAGCCATGAGGATAATCCTAGAACATATTTTAGCAAGAATTCAAATGAGTCAAGAAGGAAGTATTCTTCCTATGACAAAGAATTTTATGTTGTATTTCGAGCCTTAAATAAGTGGAGGCATTATTTGATGTCTAAAGAATTTGTCTTCTATACATATAATCATGCTTTGTAGTATATTATGCAATCACCATAATTAAACCAAAATCATGTTAAATGGATAGAGTATTTGCAGAGTTTCACTTTTGTTTTAAAGCATATTAGAGTTCAAGCTAATAGAATTGCATATGCTTTGAGCAAGAGAAGGTTAATAATACAAGAGAGTCAAGCCTAGGTGATTAGGAATTGATTTCATGAAGGAGTTGTACAAGGTTGATGCAAACTTCAAGGAAGCCTATGATGCTTGTAAAAATCCTACAATTTAAGATAAATGTCAGTGGCTTGATTAGATGCTGCAAGAAGGATTACTATTTAGAAACAATCAACTCTTCATTCCAAAATGCTTAATGAGGCATAAATTAATTAAAGAGAAGCATAGTGAGGTGTTGGTGGACACCTTAGACATGATAAATCATATGAGGATCTGAAGCATTTCTATTTTTGGCCAAAGATGAGGACTAATGTGCAAAAGTTTGTGAATAATTACAGATTTTGTTAGCATGGAAAAGGGAAGAGACAAAACACAAGGTTTTATACCCCATTACCAATTCCAGATAAACCTTGGGATTTAATAAGTATGGACTTTGCATTGGGCTTTCGAAAGACACAAAAGGGTAATGATTCAATATTTGTAGTAGTGGACAAATTCTAAAAAATGGCTCATTTCATCCCTTGTTTTAAAACTAGTGATGCCACCCATGTTGATAATATGTTATTCAGAGAAGTGATAAGACTGCATGGAGTGCCCAAGAGCATTTTCCTAGACAAAGACATTTTATTCTTGGGGAATTTCTGGAAGACTTTGTGGAAAAATCTTGGAACATAATTGAGTTTCAATTTAGCCTATCACCCACAGATTGATGGATAGAATGAAGTAGTTAATAGGAGTTTGGGGAATATCTTGAGTAGCTTGGTTGGAGAACATCCCAAGCAGCGGATTAGGTGCTTGCCTAAGATGATTTTTCCTACAACGATTCTCCAAAGAGAAGCAATGTGTAGAGTCCATTCCAAATCATGTATGGAATGCACCTCAGAGGAGTTCATGAGCTTAGAAACTTGGGAAGATTAGAAAAAAGGAGTGCAACAGGGGAAGAATTTGTCATAGTTATGTAGGAAATCCATGAGAAGGTGAAACATAAATTACAAGAGAGAAACTTCAAGTACAAAACTAGAGCATATCTAAAAAGAAGAGAACACAATTTGAAGTGGGGGATTTAGTATTGGCACATTCATGGAATGAAATATTTCCTAAAGGAGAATACAATAAATTAAAATTGAAGAAAATTGGTCCTTGTAAGATCCTTAGGAAATTTTCAGCAAATGGTTATGAGATAGAGTTTCCACCAAGGATTATCATCTCTCCCATCTTCAATATTGCAGAATTGTACAAGTATAAGGCAGATGAAGAGGTGAAAACAACATATGACAATAGAAAACAATGGAAAAAGAAGTTACCAACAACACATCCATTACAATCAGAGAAAATTTTGGACAAGAGACTAGTCAAGAAAACCACGGGAAAGGAGTACTATGAGTATTTTGTCAAGTGGAAAGACCATCTAGTGGTTGATGCAACTTGGATCACTGACACGTTATTATAGAAAAGCGGATTTTTTTTTGAAGACCTCGTGGGCAAGAGCCAATAAATTCTTTGTTCCTTAGGAGTATGATGTAGGGGCATCCAGTAAAACTTCATTGACTGAGGATGTCAAAATATTTTACAAGAAGAGTTGGTTCCTCAATGTGTGGGATTTGTTAGAGAGGTTAGGATAAAAATTATTTCTTTCATGTAATCATCTATTAATAATAATAATTATTTGTTGTAGTTATATGCCAAATTTGGGCTCGACCGATCCTACCTTTAAGGATCAAGAACAATGTCACACATATGTATTTATTCAAAGATTGATGTTAATAACAATAGAATAGAGTGTAGGTGTGGCAAGAGCATTTGAAATTAGACGAGCATTGTATTGTGCCTCCGTGATTTCTGTGTAAATGAATGTTTGTTTTTTCCTGTGAATTGTGCACATTTCCTAGTGATAGGATTTGATTAGAGTGGGTCCACAGGGAATCCTGTATTATTCCCGCAACAAAACTCTTATACAAAAGGTAGAAGTCGAGAACAAAGTATTTCCAACAGAGGGATGAAACTTAATTTTCTTTGAAATCACAGCAGTACGTTAGTTGATAGAGCCAGGGAACAAAATTTGAGTTCTATCGGAAGAATTCCATCAAGGGATAAATTCCCTAGAAGAATCTTCTCTGGTATTTCCTGAACAAGGTTGGTCCTTTAAAATACAAGGTGACGTGGATTGTTAAGGCATCAGGGTGACGTGTAAAGGGCTAGGGTGATGTGTATTTCTAGAGCGCCAAGGTGACGTGTCGAGGCCTGGACAAATTTGTGAACTACTGGGGTGACAAAATCTTAAATCACCGGGCGATAGAACCTTCAAGTGACAGAGATAGGAATATTCATTCCCTAAAGGTTTTAACCCGAAAGAAAAAGGAGGAGCTCACTTGGAAACGGCTGGTGTTTGACAATTAACGGGCATATAAGTACTGCATTTGACAAGAACATTCCCGTCCCTCATAGTTTGTCTGCCTAGAGATTTCAAAGGAAAACCTTTTTTGTTAGACTTGAAAAGGTTAGGGTCCAGGGTTCTGGAGGCCAGGTCACGAGATCAGGTTATATGGGTTCTATTCCTGGGTGCTGGTGCTAAAAAGGATTGGCCATAGTGCATATGTTATAAGGTTAATGGATTTGGAAAGGGCTTTCCCTTAGTGTGTGATTGGCTAAAGGCTTGGCTCCAATGGCTATTATATAGGGAGGCTTGGATCTAATGGTTTTGAAACCTATAACACTTATCCCACTTAGTTAATATATATATTAACGGGGCTTGGTCTTGCGTTTTGGATGTGGTGGTTCTATTAATAAATAATTTGGGTGTTAGGGACAAATTTGACCTAGCCCGCTAATAATAGTTTTAGAAAAGCCCCTTGGCCTACATCAAATACATTAATGACTTACATGAATCTCTTGGAAATTTGAAACAATATAATTGAAACCCATTAACAAAAAAATCAATTTGCATCCTAAAAGGATGTATATAAAACTATAGAGACGAGCAAACAAATTTAAATTTGAACAAACACATTAATTATACAAAGATTAAACTTTTGTTCAGAAATAATATTATTTTTTCAATCTATAATTTTATTTTCCACAAGATGAGACAAAATAATTAAGGTTTACTTATTTTAATTCAAACTACACCTTGAGAAAATATACTTGAAGAATAAAGGATGATCTAATGGTTTTCAATTTGAACAAAATATCAATTTTTACAAGGATCCTACTTTTGGTAAAAAATAACTCTTGCACTTTTTATAAGTATAATTACTTTCACTAAGTGACCAAAATATAAGGACAACAAATAAGTTATATGCTTATCTTTATATAAATTAATCCTCATATTTGGAATCCTCATCACTTATGTCACAGTGCAAGTGTTATTTTCTCAATTTAACATGTCCTTTTCTTTTATGTATTATTTTCTTTAATGATTTATAGTTTTTCATTGTTAAGGGAAAGTATGCACGTTAAGAAGTGCAATAGCATTTGAAGCTGTATGTTATGTGTCCACGAGTTTTTGAATGCTAAATTTCCATATACTTTTACCACAAAATGATACAAATGAGAATTCTACAATGATATAAAGTTGCTGCCTAAAATCATTTAACAAAATGTAAACAATTAAATCATTAAAAAATAAAGAATACAAAAATGTAAAGAAAGAACACTGAACCACAAGCTTATCAAAAGATGGGGATCTTTTTTTTGTTTAATTGTATTTAATTTGAATTCTTTTAGTTAAAGATGGGGATCTTGTTTTTGTTTAATTGTATTTAATTTACTTTAGATTTTTTTTATCTCTTATTTTCTTTTAGTTATAGTTTATTTTTCTATAATTTTTATTTTAATTTAGTTGTACTTAGTTAATTTATACATCTTTTATTTATTTCTTAGGGTTCTTTTAATTTATTACTTTAATTTTAGGATTAAAAACTAATAATTTAGTTATAATGTTGTTATTTTATATATTAGTTGTTATTTTATATATTAGGGTTTGAAATTTGTGAATACAAATTAACTCACACTCAGATGCATTTTACTTGAGTTAGTTCACACCTGGATAAATTTAGGGTTTGAAATTTGCCCATACAAATTAGTTCACACTCAGATGCATTTTACTTGAGATAGTTCACACTTGGATAAATTTTACTCGAATTAGTTCACACCTGGATACATTTTACTCAAATTAGTTCACATTTTTAGGGTTTGAAATTTGTCAATACAAATTAGTTCACACTCATATGCATCTTACTTGAGTTACTTCAAACCTGGATAAATTTTACTCGAATTAATTCACAACTAAATTTAGTTCACACTTAGATACATTTTACTCAAATTAGTTCACACCTCACTACATTTTCATTTGAATTTGCATTATTTCTGATTTATTTTATATTTTACTCGAATTTGCATTATTTCTAGTTTATTTTATATTTTACTCAGAATTAATTCACATCTAAATTTAGTTCACACTACATTTTTGGATACATTTTACTCAAATTAGTTCAAGCCTCAGTACATTTTCATCTGAATTTGCATTATTTCTAATTTATTTTACATTTTACTTGAATTTGCATTATTTCTAATTTATTGTATATTTTACTCGAATTTTCATCTAATACATTTTACTCATATATTTTAGTCGAATTTGCATTATTCTTTTATTTTGTTTATTCACACTTTGGATACATTCACTCAAATTATTTTACTGGAATTCGCATTATTATTTTATTTTGTCTATTCACACTTTGGATACATTTTAGTCAAATTCACTTGGATACATTTTACTCAAATTAGTTCACACGATTTATTATATATTTTACTCTAATTTTCATTTGATAAATTTTACTCAAATTAGTTCAGTACATGTATGATTTATTGTATATTTTACTGGAATTTGCATTATTATTTTATTTACTCAAATTAGTTCAGTACATTTATTGTATATTTTACTCGAATTTGCATTATTCTTTTATTTTGTCTATTCACACTTTGGATACATTTTACTCAAATTATTTTAGTCGAATTTGTATTATTATTTTATTTTGCCTATTCACACTTTGCATACATTTTAGTCAAATTCACTTGGATACATTTTACTCAAATTACTTCACATGATTTATTGTATATTTTACTCGAATTTGCATTATTTGCATTATTATTTTATTTTATTTTACCCGAATTTGCATTATTATTTTATTTTGTCTACTCATTAGTTCACAAGATTTATTGTATATTTTATTCAAATTTGCATTATTATTATTATTATTATTTTTTAAATTTTATTTTGTCTACTCATTAGTTCACATGATTTATTGTATATTTTACTGGAATTTGCATTATTATTTTATTTTTTTTCTGATTTATTGTATATTTTACTCGAATTTGCATTATTATTTTATTTTATTTTACTCAAATTTGCATTATTATTTTATTTTGTCTATTCACACTTTCGATACATTTTACTCAAATTTGCATTATTCTTTTATTTTGTCTATTCACACTTTGGATACATTTTACTCAAATTATTTTACTTGAAGTTGCATTATTATTTTATTTTGTCTACTCAAATTAGTTCATTATTTTACTCGAATTTGCATTATTATTTTATACTCAAATTAATTCAGTACATTTCTCATTTATTGTATATTTTACTCGAATTTGCATTATTATTTTATTTTATTTTACTCGAATTTGCATTATTAGTTGCATTATTATTTTATTTTGTCTACTCAAATTAGTTCAGTATTTTACTCGAATTTGCATTATTATTTTATTTTGTCTTTTATTTTACTCAAATTTGCATTATTATTTTATTTTGTCTACTCATTAGTTCACAAGATTTATTGTATATTTTACTCAAATTTGCATTATTATTATTATTATTTTAAATTTTATTTTGTCTACTCATTAGTTCACAAGATTTATTGTATATTTTACTGGAATTTGCATTATTATTTTATTTTTTTCTGATTTATTGTATATTTTACTCGAATTTGCATTATTATTTTATTTTATTTTACTCGAATTTGCATTATTAGATGCACTATTATTTTATTTTGTCTACTCAAATTAGTTAGTATTTTACTCGAATTTGCATTATTATTTTTATTTTGTCTACTCAAATTAGTTCATTACTCAAATTAGTTCATTATTTTACTAGAATTTGCATTATTATTTTATACTCAAATTAGTTCAGTACATTTATTTATTGTATATTTTATTTTATTTTACTTACTCAAATTAGTTCATTATTTTACTAGAATTTGCATTATTATTTTATACTCAAATTAGTTCAGTACATTTATTTATTGTATATTTTACTCGAATTTGCATTATTATTTTATTTTATTTTACTCGAATTTGCATTATTAGTTGCACTATTATTTTATTTTTTCTACTCAAATTAGTTCAGTGTTTTACTCGAATTTGCATTATTATTTTATTTTGTCTACTCAAATTAGTTCAGTACATTTCTCATTTATTGCATATTTTACTCGAATTTGCATTATTATTTTATTTTATTTTACTCGAATTTGTATTATTATTTTATAGTACATTTCTCATTTATTGTATATTTTACTAGAATTTGCATTATTATTTTATTTTAGTTCAGTACTATTATTTTATTTTGTCTACTCAAATTAGTTCAGCACTATTATTTTATTTTGTCTACTCAAATTAGTAGTTCAATACTATTATTTTATTTTGTCTACTCAAATTTTTATATTTTAATTAAATTTACATTATTATTTTATTTTTTCTATATTTATTTAGACGTATTAGCATGTGATCCATGTTCTATAACTTCCATAACTTCTTCTACAATTTTTAAGGTTATGAAATAACAATTAACCCCATGATCTATCTTCCCACAATGCAGGTGGGATAACGAATTAAATTTATAAATCAATGGTAAAGATTAACCCATTAATTAAATCAATGATTGTTGAATGCTCTATGTCGGTGGCCATATCCTGAATGATTATTGAATGCTCTATGTCGGTGGCCATATCCTGAAATTCAGAAGGCCAGATTGAGTGTGAAATAGCTGGTTTGAAAGCTAAGAAGGAATGTGTTGAAATAATTGTTTTTTTGAATTGACAGTAAAAATGATTGAAAAAAATTGATTTTTCAGTGTGAAATAGCTGGTTTGAAAGCTAAGAAGGAATGTGTCAAGAATTGTTTTTTTTGAATTGACAGTAAAAATGTTTGAAAAAAATTGAAAGAAATGAGTTAATTATTATTATTAGTTTTATTTATTTTTAATTTTCTTCTGTTTTTATTAATGTATAGGCAATAGTTTGAAAAGAAAAAAATGAACTAAGCCAGAAGATATAGGAAATGATACAAAAATTATTTTCAGGGTAAAAGAAAAGGACTAAATTCCCAAAGATTCATGAGGAGAATAAACAACAAAAAAAAAAGCAAATAAAGAACAAGATTGGATATTGAGCTCTATTTGCAAGAAAATCTTCTTTGAAATTAACATATTTTTATATTTAAAAATTAGTTTGAGGAACACAAGAAGAATATATTTCTTGTTATTTTCCTATTTTCTATTATTTATAGAACACTTAATTGAATAAGGGGTTGGAAACTATTGGTTTGCATTTAAAACTGGTATTTTAATAAGAAGTTGTAAAAGAATTATTGAAGACTTTGCAAGTCTGCCAAAGAATATCATTATGTGAGTTGAGGAATGTATGCAATATAATTGTTTGTTGAGTTGAGGAATGTATGTAATATAATTGTTTGTGTGCATGTTTGTTTCTTTATTTTTTTTCTAGTAATGGTCTTCTTTCAATATTTTCCTTTTGTGAATATCATAATGCATATTTCTTTTCTAAAAAAAATGTATTAATGCTTTCATGATTTATTCAAAATTCCTATCTTTAATATTAATTTGGGAGTATATGTATTTTTCGGAATTTTATATTCACTCTATAGGATTGAGACATACTCTCATTTATGATATAGTATATTTAGTTTCTTTTATGCAAGTAGATTAAACATTTCATATAGATAAATGCCTAAAAAAAAAAATAAAAATTGTATTAAGGTGTTGAAGGCCTCGAAAATTGGGTCAACAACAAGGGGGATACCCGCCTGGTCCGGACCTTGGTTGGCAGCTCCTTATCTGTTTAGTATAGCAGGTCCGACTGGGGATATGGGACCAGTTTCCAATTCAGTGTGTGTGTGTGAGAAAGATGGGTGTTTCTGTTTGGACTGGAATACTTCTATCTAATCTAATGCTATGCTATTGTATTATATTAAACAGAAAAACATTGAAATTTATGCTAACCCGGGGCGTGATCTTTCTTCTATGCGATCTAAAAAGATTTCATACAATAACTGGTAATAAAGATCATCCAGCTATCATAAGAAAAGAATTCGATAAAAATGAGCTACTTCGTATAAGAAGTTAGACGAAACAGTTGTTAAAACTTATCGCATAAATGAGCTATTCATACACTAAAAATAAACAAATAGTTATCACCGTACAAAAGTGCCAAATGATAACTCAAACATCCATTATGTAACTTATAAATAATTGAAAATTGAATATCACTTTAAACGCATAAGCAGAAATGGTTAAGAGATAAAAGTACCATTTATAACTAGTCTTACTCATGAGCTTCAAGCAATGATTGATTTATCTCTCCTTGATTCAACATCTACTAAGAGTACAGAAGTGCAACATCAGTAGCAGATATCAAATGTAAATATTAAATAAACCCTGTTCCATTCATTCACCAAAACCTCCTATGAGGGTGCAAAAGTGCACGTTCTGAGGACAAGTTTTTGATAAATTTCTGGACCCTTCTCTAAATGCATGAGAAGGGTTTAAATACTACTAACTAAATAACTATTTATAGAAATTGAGGATTCGGTTTAAATGACCGTCCTCTTTCTAAGAAAAACTATTCTAAAATTAAATCTACTAACTATTTCTAAATCTACTCTTTAATGTCACAAGCATTCAGTGTTTTTCTGAGTAGTCGGTTGACTGTCTTCCGCCTTTGGTTGAGCTAAGCAAACAGAAACGACAAGAGCTGGCATTATCTTCTCAGTAAAATTGATGATACGCTTGAGAATCATCCCATGAATATGTAGCATTACCATGTATGCCTGGTAAAAATCCCATTTCAACTTGGTTAACCTTTGGATTGCTTCTGCTTTTCCTTCAGTCTTCTATTTCCAGTTTGCTTCTATCGCTGATTTCTTGCAATTTTCGGGGCTCGCAAGCGACTGAGCAACTAGGGACCTTCCTTTTCGAACAATTTTTCTTAGAGATGTGCGATTAGCACGAAGCGCTAATCGCGCATCAGAAACTGCCTCTGTTTCTTAATTCGGGCTTCCCTGATGTGGTTTTTGCCTCTTGTGCCTTTTTCTCTCATTCGGTATAAAGCCCATAATTTGTAAAAATAGTATTTCTGTGAGCTCTTGACCCTGAGAATTAAATTGTTTGTTTCTGGTATCAACGTCGTTCAGTATCCATTCAACCATGACTATACATGAGAAATCTGTGATAGATGCCTCCGAAGATTTCTGCGGCTCTTTTTCTTCCTTGAGTGGATTAAGTATGCCTTCAGAAATGTTCATTGGAGTGCTGCCTTCCCTCCTCATTGTTTTTTGCGTAATGCCCTGTATAACGCTTCGTCCTTCTTTCCTACAGTTTACATTGAGGTGGAAGTAATGATAAAGGACTAATGACAGGAAAAATTTTAAATGCCGAAGATATGTAAGACATGCCACTTACGTGAGCTATTTCTTCAAAAAACACAACACCCTACTTCATTAACAATCGGCAATAACTCATTAATTCGCATTAAAATACATGACCAACTCTTGGCTAAAAAGTTTTCTCGAACAATGAGCTAGAACTAACTGCGATGGAGGGGTCCCGCGTTTTTACTTTGCGATGTCGCAGATCACAATATCACAATGTTGCAATGTTATCATGTTGGTTTTATCGCAGATCACAATATCGCAGTATTGTGGTATCGCAATATCGCAGATCATCATAATTCTTGTGTAATTCTTGTGATATTTGCAATGTGCGATATGCGATATCGCATATCGACGATGTTTTAAAGTTTTTCAATGTGAGTGTGTCTTCAGTATATGCGATGCGATGAGGTTTTGCGTCGCAATATCGCCTTTTATCATTTTAAACTCTTTAGAAGGTGTATCCTATCATCCTTTGCGCGATGCGATATATTTTAAGGAGTAAATTTAATTTTCTTCATTATGAAACTTAGGTTTTTTAGATTTTTCAAGGTATTTTCCTAAGTCCATGATGTTGTAAGTTTCATTTAAAAAAGAAAATGTAAAACTAACTAATTTTTTTGGGAGTCCCCACTTATTTAGTATTAGCAATAATACTTCATAAGGAGGGGGGTTGTTGGTGGCCAAAACAATTGGCGATTCACTTGGAAGAACCAGTTATCTCTGTGTTTCTATTGAACCTTTTCAGCTTCCAAAACAACAATTTTTTTAGAAAATTAAACTTTATTATGGAAAGATAAAGTACATTATGCTCTAACCTATCAATGACGTTTTGCTTCAGCTATTTTCAACTTTGATTATTTGCTGCCTCAAGTTAGTCCTTGTGTTTACATCAGTCATTACTTGGTCTATAAAGATAAAACAAAGTCTTCTCTGTAAACCAGTTTTAAAATATACTCATTTGTCGTAGGTAGAGCCTCTGCTGCCAGCAGGTGTTTATAGCAATGATCCTGTATCCTACTTAAAGAAACCTACAACTCTCAAAGAAGAATCCATATCTACACTTATTGTTTTTTGATTTTCTTTTTATTCTTAAAGAACAATGTCTTGGTTTGGTGGCCAATTTATGACACAACCATTCACTTGATTTATAACTTTGCTGAATAAGCTGGCGCGTGATGAGATCCCTTGCCTCTTGATTGTAACAATCTTGAGTCATTGCCCTGTTATGGTATGCAATATTTGGCAAAGTCAGCAAGTTATAATATCTGTGATTATGATAAGATGGCTCGTGATGAGACCTCTCATTCTTCAAGATAAAGTGTATCCTTGGATTGTTCCTCTGAAAGTTGTGATTTCCTTAGCAGGGAGGAAGTCATTGTCTTCTTTAGATTGCTCTGGACGACAGTGATAGAGTTTTTTGAAGTAACTGTTCTATAGAGAATCTTTATTTTGTTATTGATACCTTTCATTGCACTGATATAAAACAATTTCTTCACTAAAGGTTTATTTTCATCAAACTTTTATGAAGTCGAAACTAGTGTCATATCTAGGTTAGAGTCTTTAACTGTATCTTTCAATAATAAAGATCAATTTTCCAAAAGATTTGCTATTTATACAAGCGAAAAATCAAAATCTGAAAGAGAGTTGGTATATTTTTCGTAAATGCCTAATGTAACCACTCACAATTGGTTTTATTCTGAAAAAGAGAAAAACTATTACTCTACAAAATAGAAGAATAATCTTCTATGGAAAATATTTCTTAAGAATTTGTCCATTGACACGCAAAGAGTCTCTTTTACCTGCTAAATCCTTTAACACAAATTTCGATGGACCTAAGACTTCTACAATTTGAAAAGGACCAAGCCACATTCTTTGAAATTTTGTATGTTTACCCTTTTCTTCGTGTGCCTTGTCCCTTTTTAAAACTAAATCTCCCACCTGAAATTCTTTTCTGGTCATTATATTTGAATCAAAAAGAGGATTTTACTAGTGCCTGATGATGAGCATGCGTTTTCTTAGCTTGTTCTCGTTGTTCTTCTAATTTGATTAT